>JABCMJ010001997.1:0-14646 GCA_014822125.1 Arbutus unedo
CAGGATCCATTTGCATCGATCTTTGCCCACCTTAGACCATTACAGAGTTTGTTTGTTCGTCACGTGAGAGGTTATAAGGGAAGAGAACTTGTAATAACACTAATTTTTAATAATACTTTTTTTAATAATATTAATTGAATTTTTCTGTTAATAGATTAATTTTTGTAATTAAAAACTCGAAAATTGAAATTTTGTTTTCTCTCGAACGAAATATAGGCCGCTCGAGCAACCTTCTCTTTTGGAGTTGGCTTTAGCGAGCTTGAGGCTGCTCAAGTGATCTCATTGAATTCCGAAACAGGCAACAGCTCTATTGATGGACATTAATGGAGAAAACGCTCGTGGATTGATTTCGTAATTTATGATTTTTATTACACATTTATGGGGATAAATCTTTAATTAAGTTTAAGAAATCATTTGTTTTCCATTTACAGAAAAATACGTAATCTTACTTAGAAAGTTCAGAGGGTTGTGAGGAAATTTTCGAAATTTGAAGGAAGGAGGTTCTTGCCGTGCAAAGTTCATTCGATCTAAGGAGGTTAATCATTTGTGCTTCAAATTAAGGTAGGAGAAACCACTTCCAATCCTTAGGTTTACGATTTACAATAGGTTGCTTTTTGATTTTTCATTACAAAGCATGTCTAGGGGTTACTGTTCATATTGAGATTTGTGAGTTGATTATGTTCGGTTGATAAAGTGGAAACAATATTTAACTTACGTAATCTCTGTTCATGTCCTTAATTTATGTTTTGAACCAAAAACTTAGATTAGGGTTTCCAGCATGATGAATTGCAACCAATAACCCTAAAACCAAGATCTATTGAAAATGACAGATCGCTCGAGCGAGCTGGAGCGACCTCTCTGTATTTTGTTAGGTCGGGTCCAAAAACACAAGTAAGAATCTATAATTTTGAGACCGCTCGAGCAAGTTGTAGGTCGCTCAAGCGACCTCCCTGTTGTATGACAGAATTTGACTGTTTATCCAGAATTCAAAATCTGTAATTTCGAAGACCGCTTGAGCAACTCATTAAAATTTAGCAAACTACAAAATATTATTTGGACATTTCAGGCTGAAATCACGAACTATATTCACCTATTTTTATGCATAAACACATTGTGCAAGTATCCACGAACACAAGTTGTATGTCCATGGGTCCTTGCACGATCTCGTGTGGGCAATTTGACCAAACAATGACCATAACTCTGTGGATATTTTGCTACTAGGACATGCATGAGGATTTTTTATTGGTGATTATGTGTGTGATTCTAAATGTTGTGGTAGATTCGGTGTTTCGGGTTCAGCTGTCGAGCTGCTCGAGGTATTGATATTGGTTAGGGTTACAGTCGTTGTGCTATCTGACCTTGGAAATGGAAATAGTGATATGGCCATTGTGCCAATAGTTGAATGCAGTAAAGACGTCATGCTTTTGAAGTGTAGTAAGATGAATTGTACTGCAATTTGGTGAATTATGTGAAAACGTAGAGTTTATGATAGGGACACTGGTTTGAATGTCACTCGTAGCAAGGAATCGAAGGGTATTGGGTGAACATTATAAGTAGTGAAATGTGTAGAGGACAAGTAGGTTCATTAACGGGATGATGAAAAATGGATAATAGTGGTCGTCATGCCAAGTGTTGTTTTGGTCGTCGAGCCTAGTGTTGATCTTGGTGTCGTCCCAAGTTGTGTTTCATGTGGGTTGGAGTCCCACCGGACATCGTTCCGTTTGTCAATCTAAGGACCCCAGCTAGGAAATAGGTGCATTTGATTAGAGGTGACTTCGAGTACGTCTGCGTCGACAACTTCGGACCCCCAAGTGACAGCCCTGTCTTGGGCGTCCTTGAGCCGATAAAGAAAAAGCGGTTAAAATTTGTTGGTACCTCACTTGGCGAAATCACGTATTCGGTCGGGTCTAACTAGAGTGAGGTAGTTATTGACTCGAGTAAAAGGTAGAAGGTCTCTTCTTTGTCTAGGTAAGGACTTGTCAATATTAACTGAGTGTTCTACATTAGATAAGTTGGATAAGAACGAAATAACGGGGGGAAAGGGTGTTCCTAAAAATATTAAGAAAATGAAAACATAACAAACTTATGTGTTTTGAGTGAATGAGCCAGACATGCGCAGTAGGCAATTGTGTGTTATCGGATCCTTGCCTCAAGTAAGAGGACTTATTTGATAACTGGCAACAAGTTTGGAAAACAAAAAATTGACCCGAAACAAATATTAGAGCTATTGAAATTGACTCTAACATAAAAATCCAAAGACAATGTGTAGCACAAGTACTTGCAAAGTACGTTAAATTACTTCTATTGCTATGCCAATGAGAAGATCTACTACTAACTATGCTAGTGGCTAGTCTTAGAAAAACTAGAATTACTAGATAAAAGTGAAGATAATGTAATATTTAGTTCAGTTTTGGACCTTTTTTACTGAAGCACTTGCTTAATATTTCTAGTTCTTAGCCCAATAACTACCACCTTGGTAGCATTTCGATACGAACATGGACTCCACGTACACCATGCATCTCTTCTCTTAAACATTTGCCTTATATTTCTTCAATATCCATTTCCTTATGAAAACCATCATTTTCTCTCGATATGCTAGGTAACCGTTTGCACGTTCCACATCTTCCAACTTTCTTTTTTAGTGGGATAGATAACCCATGGATAATGGTGACCCGACAAATCTTTCTAGAAGCACTAGGAGTCTGTCGACTTCTTTCATGCTATTTTTTTTTGCAGCTCAAAGTCCGCTACAAGTCTCTTCTTGAAGGTGATACCATCAGTGACCTCCCTTGGGTCTTTGTCCTCATTGTAGTAGCTCAAATATTGTTGCACATAGGCCCTTAAGGACTCTCCATCTTCATATGACTAAGCCTTGGATGGTTTTTAGCCTTTTCTTGCTTAAGAAGAGCTGAACGGTGAAGCTGGCTTATAGCTGCTTGAAACTATTGATAGGGCTTGGTTTAAGCTTGTAGAATTAGCGCAAGCTCAAGTGTTCCAGACTCGATGGAGGTATTCAATACATGAGTACCTCATCATGATCATAAAGAATCATTGATTGACTGCATTGTTGGATGTCTTCGTAGGATCGTTGACTTCATAGTAATTTCTAACCCTACAAATTCTTGTAAGTGTTACCCTTGCCACACGTGGTGTTATACTTATTCATGTTCGAGTATTTCGCTTAGCTTCATGTTATTTCTCATGTACGTGCCCATCTCAATGGACACCAAATTTTACAGTGCCAACAATTTTTGACAACAAAATATGAATTTGAGAACGAAGATTTTGCAAAAAAGAAGAGTTGAATTGGAAAGGGTGGGGGAGGAGTCATTGGTGAGTAAGGAGGAGAAGGTGAAATGTGAGGGTGAGGGAGGAGCCGTTAGCGAGTAAGGAGGGAAAGGTGGGTGACAGTGGTGAAGGACAAAAGAGAGATGGAAGGATTGGTTAGTGTGGCGGGTGTTATGTGGCAATAACATAAAGAGGGATGGAGGGTTGATTCTACAATTGGTGGTGGAAGGGAGATGTGAGGTGGGGGAAGAGCCTGCAAGTATCAAACGCCAAAAGGCATGCACCGATAGACGTGCTTGCGCAAGTGGGGGAGTTGAGTATTTTGGTGCACCCAATACGCATTGTCAAGATTATAACTAACCATTCTGATTGGTTGGTTATATAAAATTTCCTCATCCACCCGACAACTTCTGACTAGTCCAAGTTAGAGGCGCAAGTTGCCACTAAGTTCACACTCCCTATTAAGACGTGATCGGTGCACCTTCTTTCACAACGGGGTTAAGATTCTCTCCAAACCATCAAAGGGACTACACTATCACGTCTAGCTCATTTGTGAACACTTTTTGTGTCCACTACAATGATCGGAATCATTCATTGTTAGCGTCAAAAGCCATGTTGATCAAATACTGTTTGATAAAAAATCACATTTATATCATGAAAAAAGAAATGTTGAAACACTGTATCACAATTCATTTTTTCATACTTAGGGGTGTATTTTAATATATAAACAATAGCTAAATAATATAATAGGTAAATTACTTCAATAGTCCCTGTAGTTTGGATCTGTCTCACTTTGGTCTCTATCATTTGAAATGGTTCGATTTTGATTTTAAATTTAATATGTTGTTCCAATCAAGTCCAATCATTGATGCCCGTTTATTTTTCTAATGGAAAAGTCAAATATTGACTTGTTTTGAGGGTATTTTGGTAGCTTAATTTTTTTATTATTTTCTGCACCACTCTCTCTCACCAAACACACACTCCCACATTCTCTCTCTCTTTCTCTTAAATAATCCATGTATATATGTAAACACACATACACACACATGTATATATACAGTCCCCTTATAATAAAGAATTTCTTTTTTTGTTATGGTGTTGACCTCTTATTTTTTGATTAAATTTTGATGATCCAAACCGTTTAATGTGTTCAAAATATATTTTTAAGGGTTATCATGGAAATCAGCTCAAAATATTATCCGAAAAGACTTAATGCATTTAATTTTTCATAAAAACTATTCATGTCAGCATTTATTAAAAACTGTTTAGATCAAAACTTTTTTTGACATTGTTTTGAGCTGATTCTTATGAGTACTCTTAAAAATATGTTTTAAACACATTGAACGATTTAGATTATTAAAATTTGATCAAGAAATAAAAGATCTGTATTTTAGTAAAATAAAAAATATCTCATGGAAAAAAACTGTGTAAATATTGGTACGACCATCCTCAATATTATCTAAACATAAATAGTATTGATGCTTAATATTTTTTTGTTAAAAATTCTAAAACCATGTTTGCCAAAGTAAATGATTATCCAAATTTTAAATTTTAATCTAGTGAGAAATAAGAAAAAAATATCAAAACAGATAGAATATTATCAATAAAATTTGTCTAGATATACATTATATTCATCAAGTGTATAACACGCGACACTTCCTCGTTTTTCTAAAATAAATTTAAAAATCTAAAAAATTTAGATCAATATTAATATTTCTATTCCGTCTCTTTGTTTTCTCACTTACATGGGAAAAAACTTTTAAACTACCCACTCGCATTCAAACTTATTCTTAAAATAAGTCTCATATTAATATTTTATTATAATTTAATAAGGTACATTTTTGCTCCTATAAATACACAGAGAGATAGAAGGGGAGTGTGAGAAAAGGCTAAGGATTGGAGACACTGAAATACGATTGACACACGACACCAACTTGGATTATTCAAGGAATTTGTTGTGCCCTTTCGTACAAATTCGTTTCGAGTTTAAAATATAATTTTAATTATTTATCTCATTAGACTCATTGGATGTGTAAAATCTAAACAGTAAAATATTATTAACAGTATGGACAAAATGCATTTGTTTTGGCCCAAGTAACAATAGGTCGCAATAATAAAAAGTGTATGGTATACCTATCTATTAAAAAGTTAACAATCACATCATCATATTTAGAGTGTGTTCGTCTGGGTATTTTTGAACTAATTTTTAAAAAAAATACGCTCAAAAGTTATTTAGTGTAAATGTTTCAGAAAAAACTCAGAATTAGATTTTTTTCTTTCCCTCTTTTTTTTGTTTTGTGCATATTTTGTTAACAAAAAAAATTATTTTAAAATTTTGAGTTCATAATTAATCTCAAAATTTTTTTAAGTCAACAGTGAATTTTTTAATTTTTTAAAAATAAAATCAAAAGGGATCAAATAAACGGTGTCGGACATGACCAAATAAGATCAAATATGACTATTTAATGCATTAATTATTGACAAACATAATTATTTAATAATTATCAATAATTAAAAAAACCAAATATAAATAAAATTCTCAAACATTATTTTAAAAAAATTTCACAAACACCCAAACGAACACTCCATCAAGATGTCATGGACAATAGAGATTATCTCCTCTTCGTTTTATGATTGGACCATCTACTTTAGTTCGTTTATAGGGTTTTTTTTTATAATTCAAATAATTTACTTTTTATAAAATTGTAGAAAATATTAATCACATTAATTAATTATCCCTACCTGTTCGAATGCAATTCAACTTAACATAGCGCACGTGGCCACTCCCGTAGCAAGTTAGAATTTCTGGATCCTTCCTTTTGTTGATTCTAGCCTGGTTTTTGTATGAAAATTAAAGTCTCTATTTGGTACTGTGGCCCTTGTTAGTACTACGAATGGGCAAAATCTTGCACCAGCCATTTTTTAATTCTAAATCCTGGTGTAAGCTGATTCAACGCAGTTTGATATGATTTAGGAAAGCATTTATTGGTTTTAAATATAAACATGTCTGTAATACATGGACTTAGATTGAATCGATGATATTTGTAAGTGAATGAAGATTTGATTTTACTTTATAGGGACTTTAATTGTTTTAAAAAATTGACGTATTAGAGTCTGGTAATTGAATTGTCACTGTAATAATAATGCATTTGTTCCACATTATTGGATAAAAAATGAGCAACAATTAGGATTTGTGTTCAAATCATGGTATGGGAACCTTCCAAAATTAAATTGAGATTTCATTATATTCAGATTCGGGTATTTAAAACTAATTAATTGAATTAAATTGTGCACCAAATTAGGGTTTTGTTACCAAGGATAATTGGAAGTTTGGGATTAATTTAAAAGGGTAAATATTGTTGATACCCAATAATGTTTTGTAAAATTTTTAAAATTATTTAGTTTTCTCTGATTGAAATATAAATTAAATTTTTAGAAATGGGATAAAAAAAATTAAAGCCGTTAAAAATAGTGAAAATATTTTTTCCTGAACTATTTTGTTTTTAATAAGTTTTTTTTTTAAAAAATTGTTATCATAATCTTTGTCTTTAAGAATTCAATTCATCAAGATAAATGGTCAATTCAAAAAAATTAGCGTTGATCTATTAAAAAACAAGAAAAATTATCAAAAATAATATTATAAAGAAAAATTCAAATACGCGTGGAGATAGAAGGAAGGAGGGGGAAGGACTGAGGATGGGAACGTTGAAAAAAAAAGTGATGCACAACTCCAATTTGAAATATTTGGTAAATATGTTATGCTTTTTGTATGATTCATTTCAAGTGTAAAATATATAACTGTAGTTTTTATTTGACTTATTGGGTAAGCAAAGTCTAAAAAATACATTAATTAAACACCATTAACAATATATATCCACTGAAATACAATAATTTTTTTGGCCCAACCAATAGTAGGTCATGACAAAAAAAAGAGTCTATGCTATTCAAATTTAACAATCACGCTAGCCTACTAATTAATTTAATTAAATATTAACAATCACGTCATGAGATTTATAGTCAATTACTCATTTAGAATATCCATCAAGATTCTCTAAGCAATTTGAGGATGCTCCCTTATTCATTTTTTTCTCGAGTCTATTTTGATAATTTAAATTATTTATTTTAAAAATTTATAAAGAACATCGATCACGTTAAACATCATGCTGATTCGATAATGTTTAAAATGATTTTGGGTGCATTTATTGGTCTTACAAAGATACATTAATTTTACATAAAAGCATGATTATTTTTTGGGCCCAAGCAACGTTAGGTTTTCGGCTTTCTTTGAGAAAAAACGACCCGAAAAGTATCGGAGCCTCTATTGGTTTTCTTTACCCGCTTGCCGGTTGTTGGTGCTTGGGCTGATCTCCAGATTTATCCAGCAACGTTAAGAGCACATTGGCCTTTGTTTCTAAACAAAAAACAAAAAGAGTGTACTCACACCTTCAATTTCACAACCAAATTTCATATTCAACTAAGCTAATGGGAATGAGCACATTGAGAATGAGAAACATGCCAAGAATTTTATTTATCGGACATCGATAAACGCAAGATTGCAACGCATTTATCCTGTCATGCATTTTTTTTATTTCCAATAAATAAGAATTTGCTAGGCTTTTGGAATAGTTTTAACTATAAGCTGTTCAAAAAATTTGATCACATATGTTATTTCCAAGTAACTGTTTGAAAAGCTAGATCCCACAAACAAAATGCACCCTTTTCCAGCATATTATTTGCTCGACTAAAATTCGGTATTCGCCTTATCGTAACTCGTTATGTGATAAATGTTGCTCACTTGATTTTAACCCGTTATGTGGTTCGTCACTTATCACCTAGCTTTCTAACAAACGTGAGTCGCCGTGTTTACCTATTAAAATTTATTGCTACACTATTGATCACAAGTGTTACGTAAAAATGTCACAAAATATTACATAATCCTATAAGAGCATCGCAAAATTTGTCTTTGTTGTCTGAATAAAAAAGACCATCATGTGACGCTCGAGATTCTTTTTCTGATATTTAGAGATTTTAGCCTTTTAAAATCAGTCTTAAGTGTTTATAAAAATTATAGATAACATATTTTTAGAATCTATAAATTTGAATGCTACAAAACGTACAATTTTTTTTTGGGAGGATGATATCTTCAAGAGTTTCGAAAAAATAGAGTACATTTTTGTAATGCGATGCACTACACAAATCAAAACAAGTGGAGGGCAAAAAAAAAAAGGGAAGGAAAGTACTAGAAGTGTATATTTTGTAATTATTTAGTACTCCAATGGAAGTAATAGGGTTCACAGTTGTAGGTTTTTTAATGTAATTAGTCCTAGGTAAGATTTATCCAAAGTAGTACTCAAAGGGCTTGTTTGATCGGAAGGATAGTAACGAAAGAATTATTAGTTTAGAGACTAAATAGTTTTGGGACTATTAGTAAAATAGTTTCTTTTATCATGTGTTTATTTGTGCATGAGATTATATTATGGACAAATCGTATTCAGTGAATCACATGTTTGTTTTGAAGACTTCTGAATAAGAATTAACGTCTAAATTGACTATTTTGCTCCTATTATAATGTTTTTATCTTAGCTAAGTGTAACTTCTTCCTTTATATATTGTTTTATGTCTTTCACTCATTAATCCCAAAAACAGAAAATTACAATACAATCAAACTCCAGTCTGTTTAATTTCTGACTTTTTGTTTGTGCCTTTTCACAAAATATCTAGACGAAAATACATCTAGTTTCATTAATGAAGGACATAAAAGCTTGATTATGGACAATGGTCCAACACAGAGAATTTTATTTTTCAATGAAAAACATAGACCCGCCATCAGAATTAATCAATAGAGAAGAAAAGAATTAAAAAAAACAGTTAGGGTTATGGGTGTACTCGGTTCTGTTAGAAGGAGAAACTCGAACCAAATCATAAATTTTGGTCTAGGATTTTTCAAACAGAAATTGAACCGAATTATTTTGATTTTGTTCGGTTTGATTTTTCAATTTCGGTCCGATTTTCGATTTAGTTGTATCAAGTCAAATATTAAAAAAATAGAATTTTTTATTAAAAATAATTATTTGAGTTATTCAAGAGTTAAGTCCAATATAAAAATTAAATATTAAAGAAAACTAAGAGAAAACAGATTAGAAAAAATAAAAATTACCAAAAAATATATGTGAGGAAACAAATGCGACTTACAAAAAATGTAAATTATAACAAAAAGACGATGTTTTTATTCTTGTCTAGTTACGTGTTTAGAGATAGAAAATTAAAACAGAACAAAAAATTTCTACAAAAAATCAAACAAAACCAAACTAGACCGATCAAACTCAAAAATCAAACCCAACAACCAGTTCGCTTTGGTTTCCGATTTGATTCGATTTGCCAGTTTAGGCTTACACTCCTAATTAGGATTTGGTTTGGTGTAGCAAAGGAGATCCAAAAATATATTAAAAAAAATATACCTGCTCCGGCAATCATCCAATGAGCTTTTCTCGGCTAGAGTTTGGTCTGGTGTGGCTTCTCATGCACAGAGGAAAAACAATAGGGGTCGACTTTTTCTCATTTCATAAAATTATATATCATATTTTTAGAAAATACGAGGATATTTAGGTAAATTTTTAATTAGTTTAGAACCCTCTGTAATCCTGAGGTTATTAATCTCACAACCCCAAGATTAAATTGTCCTCCCTTTGAAAGATATGTAGTCCGGTTGAAATTAATAATCCAAGGATACAAATTTACATAAACATGAAATTTAAAAAGAGTTGAAAAATTATTAGTTCAATCTCAGTTCTAATCCCTCAATCAGAAAGACGCAAAGTATATATATTTCAATTATTTAGTACTCCAAAAGATGCAATTGGTCCATAGTGTTAAGTTTTTTAATGTAATTAGTGTTAAGTTCTGTTTAACCTAACTTTGGACTTGGATTTTTTTCCGTTTTATTCTTTATTTTTAACATTAATAATTTACACTAATTTTTTTATACAGTACTAGTTCGTGACAATACAATATATCATTACAAAAGTTCAAATTTACGAAGCAAACTTCGAAAAGTTTCAAAAAGTAAAAATAATTTACAAAATTTGTCTATTTAAATTATATTTGTCTTTAATGAAATTTTCAAATTATTTTTCATAATTTTGGTCCTTTATAAATGTTCCTCGTAGAAAGAAATTAATAATTTGTGAAAGTAAAATTACAAAATTAACCAAAGCAAAACTTTTTAAAACAGAAAATAAATAAATAAACGTTAGGCCGAAGGTAAACTTGGACTAAAGCCTCGTCCATATTTAAATGGAGGTCGGCCTGCCCCCAAATCACCACCATAAAATATCTAGAAGCAGGTGAGAATGTTCGGTCATGGGTAGGCACTTTAAATTGACTTCCACCATCAGGATCTTGACGCGTGGAAATAGCTAAAAAGTTTACTGGGTTTAAAAAGGGTATCGAGAGTCAACCCGGGTGTCGTCCAATCTTTTTGCCACCCCGTGTTACCGGATCCACTTTTGTCGCTCCTCACTTGTTGAACGGCGCCAAGTGTCACCACCGCCAACCTGAAGCGCGTGACTGGGACTGTTTGGCTTACGAGTCAATCACGGGAAAGGATTCAGTGCGGCCTACTCATAATGCATGGCATGTGCCTTGAAATCTCAGTAGAGAGTAGACGACTTCAGGAGACACAATGCTTTGGTTTTAAATGAGAATATAAATAGTTTTTTTATTAGCACATTATATTTTATATTTAATTTATATTATATTTATATAACATGTCACATAATTTATTAGACTTATTAATTTAATGTTTGGTTCAATATTCATGAAATCTCATCTTATACGTAAAACACGAGTTGTATTACATGTTATATATGCATAGTGTGTACATTAATATCAATATGACGTGCTGGTAGATTTATTCTTGTTAAATTTTTTTGATTATTGATTTATCTTTATGAGAATAGTCTAAAAAATAAAAAATCTGACTTTTTAAAAAAAAAATTAATATGATAACTAAAAAATAAAATAATACTAAACAAATATATACTTTTGATTTATTTTTTATTTATTTTCAAATATCATATTTTTTACTTCTCTAATGCCTATGAACACCTAATAATTTTTTCATGCCTACACTGGGCAAAAATAGAACGCCACATGCATACTATATAGTATTGCAATGGTGCTTTAACGAGGAATGATCCGAGAGCAACAATATTTCTTGAAAAAACTAATTCCTAATTATTGTAAAAAACTTTATTCATTATTCATGGAATTTGTCACATACAATCATAGAGCCTCCAAATATCAATTCTCAATTATTTAGTTATTTTTACATATTTCAAATACTTAGGTCAAACCTCATCCATAACGAGGAAAGATACTAGAGTGACTAGTAATGTCACTTGATTTTGTTTGGAAAAAAAAACTGATTTCTAACTATTTTATAATCGAATTCGGCAAACAAAATAATAAGAGAATTTATAATTAAAAATATATTTTAAAGGACTTTATCCATTTACATAATTCATTACTCATGTAATTTGTCATATATAGTCATAGCCTCCAAAATTTTTTTTGGTTTCTTCACATATTTTAGATAATTATGTCTCATCTCATGCATGATCTATGATCTATCCATACTATATTATATTGCAGATTTGTTTTACTTAGGAATGCTTGAGAGTGACAAGGGGCATTGCATGTGGTTTTTTTTTGTGAGAAGGGATTTGAGAGTAATAAGTAGTATAAATTGATTGGTCATGCATTAAAATTATAAAGAACCAAATATCGAATAGTGTATTATTATACGTATATTAAATCTTTTCTCAAATTTCAAATTTAAAAATCTTATTATTTTTATATACAATATTTTTATTTTTGTAATGATATAAAAAACCTTTAAAATCTCTAACTTGTCCATACTTTTATAAGAATAAGAATAAAATAAAGAATCCACAACACATTCTTAGGGTTAAATTAATGACAAATCAATACACTCAATGCGACAATTATTATATCCAAAGTAATTATTAACTTGTTGGGTTTGTAAAAGTATTTTAAATTTAAACGACAAAAAAAGCTGTATTTTTTTTATTGGCATGGTTTGATCTATCAACTATTATACAAGACGAAGAGAATAATTTTCTTTTACTAGCTTTGTAGTTACTCATAAATCTCAAACTTCATTCTTACCTTCTCATATTTTTATATTAAAAAAGGGCTATAAATTTAATCATTCTATAAATAATATTATGTGTAATTCAAGGAGCACGTTTGTCATATAAATTTAAAACAATTATACAATAGTATTTTGTTACATATATCTAATAATTATGTTTTATAATTTATGATTTTAAAACTTTCTAAAAATGAAATTATTTTCAATTATCTAAGTTTTTCATCATTTTCTTTGTCTTGTCCTTCTTTTCTACTTTCTTTCTTTTGTTTCCTTAAGTCTCTTTTATGGATATGACGTGAATTTGAAACTTATAAGAATGGATTTCCTATACACGCATCAGTTATCACAAATAAATAATCATTTCTCTCTCATCTCACCATAAAATATGTAAGTAAGTTAACCTCTTTATTGCATGTCATTTTTTATTTCTCAAATATTATCGTGAATATGTATTTTCTAAAAATTTTAGTATGCATGAAGAATTTTTAGGAATTAATAATGTAAATTAAATAAATATATATATTTTTTGAATTTATATTTTCCACGTACAAATGTCGACTCATGCATAACACAGTTTTGTTGTTAGTGCATTTATAACGAGGAGAGTGTCGACTAGTGTCACTTAGTGCCATGAGAATACTCAATAATTTTTCAATGCCTACCCGAAGAAGCATGAACAAATATAACACGGCGTTCTATTGTTACTTTAAATTTAAATTATTATTTATAATTTTTCTAAAACCTCTAGTCGAGATAAATCAAAATTTAAAAAAAAATTGACGAAAAACAAAATTATAAATTTTTGATTAAAAACAAAAAAATCAAGCCAAATCCAGTCTTATACCAGTTACTATCCCACTGCCGCCTTACTTGTCTCCACTAAACTCCAACCTACTCTATTAAGATTAGATACTAATAAATACATATTACCTACTATTATTCCTTACAATTTATAAGACATAGACCAATTCGATTGATTGTTTATTGTTTTATATTTTTAAATAATTATGATTTGTAATAAATATAAAAAATTAAACGTGAGAAAGTATGAAAATGTTTTTTCCCTTTTGAAGATAAAACAAGAAATATTTTGTTAATTTAATTTGTTGTGATTTTTAATTAATCATGCTTCGACATTAGATATGAAAAATTACATTGTAAAATAAAATTTAACATGGAAGTAAGGATGAAAATGTTTTTTTATTTTGAAGAATAATAAGAAATATTAGTGTTAATTAAAATTTTTGGTGTTTTTTGTAACAATTTAATAAGAACCGTGGATGTGTCATAGACAATTTAAGTCTCATTAAACCGCATTTGTTAAATTCTAAAACAATGTATATCTTATTCCATAAATAAAATGGTGAGTACTATTTGAAATTTTTTGATTTAGTGATTCCGGGAAGTTATAGTGCAAATTTCTATATTGTGCGTGTATTTAGTAGTGCGGACAAAATGACGTAATTTTATCCATTTTATCTTCAAAATTATATCGTTTTAACTTATTACCCCACTGATTAATTATATAACAACTGCAACTCAATTAATTTAATTTTTTATGCAAATAATAATTGCTGAGTCTACAAAAAATGGTTATGATATAACTATTTGTATTGAGGTGTTGACTGAAGAATTAAGTATGAGAAAACAAAGTAGATTCTGATATGCCTAAATTATCTACTAGATATATATTTTTCTTTAGTGTCAATTTTTTATGAATTATTAGTTTGTTTTTTTAAGAATAATATAAAAATTATGAATACAATTTTAAAAAAAAATTTAAAGATAAATATTCAAAACAAACGGATTTATAATGGTTTGAATTGTCCGACCGATCAGAATTCAAAATGACAAATTCAGACTTACGAGCTAATCCTATGCTAGATCAAGTCGATAACGTGGGACTTTGACCAACATATAACCTAACGATCGAGATGGAGGTCGGGCTAACCTTGATGGACATGCGTCAAGTCGGTGACGAGTTCTGACACTCATATTAGTGAACTGGTTATTTGAGGACTGATTGACTGAGGAATGGACTTGTGTGTTGACCGCCCTCGAACCAAACAACCAGCCCACCGTTCAGTTTGGCATTTAGTACCTTTTAAAATTAGAAGAACACTCGAATAAAAAAACTCAAAACTTTAAAAATGCTTCTATTAAGGAAATATGTATGCTACAAG
>JABCMJ010001998.1:0-26941 GCA_014822125.1 Arbutus unedo
CTCATTATAATTCTACTTAATAAAATTAGAAATTAAATGTTTAATAAAAAAAACCATTAGGTATATATTAAATTCTAAAATTCAAGGTCCTTACATCGTTATTCCAAAACCACCCATTAATTTTCCACTACTTTACAGTCAAGCTCTTGCTATAGAATTTCCCATATGGGTCCTCATATTTTTCTTTAATTGGGAAAAAATATGGCCCCATAATTGACGTTGGTTCTTCTTTGATGCCAAAAATAATCATGTTGGTTCCACGGAAATTCCATGGAGGGAGTTGACCCTACTTTAAAGGCAAGGCTGTACTCTTATTGGTGGTCAATCTTTCTGTTCATATTTTCTGGAAGAGAAATTAAAGGTAGGGGGGACAATGACAAGCTGTAAGGTTTTTCACTATGCAAGAGTTTTTGTTTTTGGTCTGTGTTTAGTCTCCCTTCAAGGCTACAATAGATTCATCTTTTTGTTGCCTGTCTTTGTCCGATGTGTTCAGAGCTTGCGCAATGACACCAAACAATTACACGATTGAATTTAATGGGTTTAAATTTAAGAGTTGTTGCCAATGGCCTCTAAGCCAAATTACGTTTATTCTCCTTTAGATAAACTGCTTGCATCACAACACATTAACAGTTCGTTTATTAGTAATCAAAATTTTATAAGGAATTTGAGAGATATAGTGCCCTCTTTTGGCCCAAATTAATGTTATTGTTGTACCTGATTGATTTTTGGAAACGTTAAATAAGAGAGTTTTAAAACATTCACTCGTTGACATATCATAATTAAGTGAAAGTACAACTCGAATCTTGATAGTACAAATATAGTCTTTACAAAAAGTGATTTACAACACAAAAGACTTTTAAAAGGTACAAAGCACTATAATACGTGAACCACAGCTCTATGGAGTCCTAGTCTGTTGTGTTGTTGTTGGTTGGGTATTATGGTCTTCGTTCTCTTCTTTGATACCTGATGTGAAATATCATAGGCAAAATGTAGTATCGTGAGCGATAAAGTTCAACAAACAATCTTACTCTTATACCTCAATTCATGTATATAACAATAATGATGGCTGAATATGTAAAAATGGTACCACATAAGTGCGAGAATAAAATTCGATGACAATTGGTTCAAATTAGATTTACCAACTCCATAAGTCCAAGTGTGAAAACCTAAGTCAAATCATCTTTCCATATCATTCCGTTCTACCCATACCAATTCCCACGTCATAGAACTATCAAGCATGTCAGAGTTCGTTGTCATAACGACTGGGACGCCAATAGCTTTACCCAACATTGGTGATATCTTTCACATCATAAATCATTCAACATGTCAAAGCCTGTCGTCACAATGATCGGGGCGCCAAAAGTATTACCCAATATTCTTGTGTTTTTAAGACTGTATTCTCATACTTTTTGTATGAATGTATTTACAAAATACTATGTCCAACTTAAATCCAGTAACCATATGTCCCAAGTGTTTTAGCCATCAATTGAATAACAATATCATATCGAGAAATTGACAAATTGAAGTTTAGGTATGCATGTAAACATGGATGCGAAGTGCGGAATTTAATAATTTGGTTTTGGTTCAGAACCAAGTTTGATATCAATGTACAACATAGTGCAGAGTGTCACATTCTAATAACACATTCAATAACGATTACGAGACAATCTAACATGATTCAATCATAATATGTAAAACAACTTGACATAGATTTTAAACTCAAAGTATCAACAAACAAGTGAAATAGAATGCTTGTGTATTGGTAGAAAAGACAGTTATATCAGTAGAATTCAATAACCAAAGATTCAGACTGTAGCATTTTGTATCAGTAAAGAGGTAGCGATCTAACGGTATAAGCTCAAACTAAAATTAGTCTGTAAGATTTTGCATCGGTAGAAGTATATATATCAAAATGAGACAGTAAACTTTTGTATCGGTATAGAGTAAGTTTCTACTGGTAAAAGGTCAAACTTAAATCTGAACTAGAAGCACATTGTACCAATAGAGAACATAGTTCTATCGGTAAAAAGGTTGTCTTATTCACCGAAATTGATTGATTGACTCTCGAGGTGACCGTCAGAAGGTTACTACTTTGTCCGAGAGGTGATGGGATACCAACAATTCCTTTCACTTTTTAGGCGGTGAGCTGACAATGACACCGTTTGATGTTGCCGCTCTAACGGGCTGGGTGACCGACCCATCCCTAATGACTTAGGCATGACTGTGACATTCTTTCTTGGCGACATGCCACGTTAGGAGGCTAGGCTGGTTCGGTATTCGTAGTTTCTAGAGAACTATGTTGATTATGAGATAGACACTCCTAAGCGTCGAGCCCATGTTGCTAGGGCTTTTCTGATATAATTCTTCGAGGCCACCATATTTTTGATGTACTTCTTCTTGCTCTCTGAGATTTTACTGTTGTTCTGAAGTACAACTGAGGTGGGGTTATGTTGGCCACCCTTTACTACTTTTCGGGAGCTGCCTCCAGATTTGTAGGCCACATCATTGTTGGTTTGTAGCGCCTTCTCGAGGTATTTTCACTTTGATTCAAAACACTTTTTCTAATAGTTGTTCTTTATTCAAAAAACTCATTCCTTCTATAATTTTAATCACAAATAAATGGATTGAATTTGTGAATAATTAATTATTAAATACTTCTAACTGCCAATGCTGATACTTGGAAGTGTCAACCATACACAGTGGCGGAGCTTAAAATTTTGGGTCCCCTGGGCTGGTAAAACTAGGTGAAGCTCCCATCATTACACCAACGACTGGTTTTTTTTCCTATTTTGGAACTATAATTTTTTTTCCGAGCATTTGTGGGCTTAGGGTTGGGTTGGCTGGGCTGGGGGTTAAGGGATGGGCTGGGCTATATTTCATTTGGACCGAAATTTACTTAGTAAATTTTTTTTTTTTTTTTTTTGCCCTGTGCTTGAGCCCAGGGGAGCCCACTGCCTCCCTCCGCCCCTGACCATACACGTGTACCTTATTATTTTCTTAAAAATGTACCATACAAATTCACATATGGGATTCGTTGGTAAATATCAACCATACATCTGAAACTGTGGAGCTGGAGTGACTTCTTCCATAACCATACACGTGTAACTCGATTATAGGCTGATGCTTGAAAATATCAACCTATCATCACTAACTTCTAATAACTTCTTTGTAAAAATTAAGAAATCAATTTCCGAGGTAACGCGGAAAAATGTTGAGCAATTTTTTAAATTCCAATAATACCCTCGGATAAATCGTCGAGTATTTACTTAAACAATTTTTTTCTAAAGAGGATTTTTCTTAACAAACTCAAGATGCACATTTTCATTCATTGATAAAAATTCAAAAGAGCATAAAAAAAAATCATATTAAAATATGTGAAGGTATAAATGGGTGAAAGATGTAAGTTCCCACTTAGATCTCAGATTCGAAATCTCTCAAGTGCTATTAATCCCTATGTGGTTGAGGAGTGCTACACACACATCATTTTTACACATCATTTTTGCACAAAATAAATATGATTTTTTCTCAATACAAAACGGCATAGTTTTAAGTGATGTATAAAAGTGATGTGCAAAAATGATGTGTTTGTAGTATTTAGTTCATTTAGAGGCAAATTCTTGACTTTAAATAAATCTGTCGCAAGTGAACAGTGAAATTAGTTCCTTAAAACTAATTGGCAAGAGATTAAGAATAATTTTAAAACCGACCGAATAACTCAATTGTCAAAAAAATAAATGGGTGAAAGACGTGTAAAATTTTTTCAAAACTTCGTAATATTTTTTGTTTTTAAGCCTAGATGTAATCAATAATATTAGCATAAATGTTTTCTCAAGAAAAATTATATGAAAGTTATGTGCAGTTCGTGTCATTTGAGCCTTCTACAGGCTCACCTCAAATTATCGTAACTGTTAGCATAATTTTTATGTTAAAAAATAAATTAATCAAACATCAATAAAATTGTAATTAAAAAATTGTCTTCAAGGAGATAGATTAAATAGTGTTTATTTTTTCAAAACAAATGTAATTAGAACAAAATAGTATCAATATCAAATAAATTTGAATTTTAGTATGACTATTCTTCCCATAGATCCTACAAATCTAATTGTCTACATTAGTTGTGCTCGATTGTGAGTATGACAAATTATCTAACAAAATATTGACATCTTTGTATTTTTATTCCAGATTCATGATCGCAAAAGAATCCCGGAGAAAAAAGTCATACTTCCTTGATTCTTAGAATTTCTTTATTCATTTTGGGATGTTTTAAAAAATATTAATTCTTTTGAAAAAATTAAGAAAAAAGTATGTTGATTTCAAAAATTAACCTCATAAAAGACTTAGAAATAAAAAAAATTAAAAGTATTATAAACAAATCAAAGCACATCTTCGAAGACATGCATTTCGTACTTAAATTCAAATAAAAATACATCTAAAAATACCAATACACGTAAAATTATTATTTTATAAACTTCGCGCAGCAACAAATATAAAAAAGGGACTGAGTATTCGAAAAACTGTAACTGGAAAGTACAGACAAGGGTAAGACTGTAATTGAGATTGGAAATAAATTGGGAAAGGTCGGGAGATATAGTTGCCGCGTAAATGTTCGAAAAACAAGACCAGCCCCCACTGTATGTATATATCGCCGTCTAAGAAGACCTACTTGCCATTACTTTTTCTCTCTTGTTTTCTCTTAAGATTCTTTATCGCTTTTCCCGGAAAAATTTTCCGAGCCCTTTGCTAGATTCCCTAATCCTAAAAAATCCCAGATCCAAATCAACATGAAGAAATCGGGGATCCTAACTGCGGCCTCTGCCGCCGCAGCTTCAGCCACCGCCATCTCTTCTTCGTCGTATTCTTCTTCGACTATCGTACCCAACTGCAAGTCGGAAAGATCTCGCGAGGTGAGTGTTATTTTTTATCCTTGTTTGTGCGAATTGGCTTGTTATGAACCTTTTTAATAGTGATGGGTGGGTTTGGAAACAGGGAAAGTAAAATCCCGCTTTTGGATTCCCTGTTCTTAACTTTCTCGCCAACCAAACAGAGATCCAGAGATATCTTTGCCGACAACACCGATCCCAGTTCTTTTTCACTCTTATGTGTACCCACCAAGATTGTTTCATGGAGAATTCCATAGTCAGTTCCTTTTTCTGGGAATTCACGGAAATCCCCCCACCCCCCCTTTATCTTGAATCCCAATATTAACTGATTCCCAAAAAAAAAAAAAAAATTAATGTTTTTATGCTGCTGCTGAGGTCCGGTTTGAGATCACTAGAAAGCCATTTCCCCTCTGTTTTTATTGAATCTTTTTATATCCACTTTGTCTTTTGTCTTTTTGTTCGTTTGAATATGGGAATCGACAGTTTTTAGTGATTTTTAATCTTTCATTTGTTAAGAAACTCTGAACGTAAAAACTAAAAAAAGGAAAGGGGGGTGTTTGTAGTAAATTGGCTAGTGATTTTCTTTTATGGTTTCTGATGCTGGATTTGTATTAACAGAAGGCTGTTTCGAGCAAAAGCAGGGAAAATCCCACTGCTGCTTCGGAAAAATTTGCGCCCAGGTTCGACGGACTGAGGTTTATTGAAACCCTGGTCACTGCTCACAGATAATCTTGATTTGGCTGAGGTTTACGAAGGCTGCCTCTTTAATTACTTGAAAGAGTAGCTTTAATTTTTTAAGATTTTTAAGTGGATTTGCTAGATTGTGATAGACAGTGATAAGCTGAATTTTCCTGTATCTGATTCAACGATTGCGTATGATTTTGGTGTGTTTTTTCCTTTTGGATTTCACCTCAATTTTGTTTTCTATTGGTACTTTCTCTGTTCATAGACTCTCTCTTGATTCGTTCGGTGATCAAGACTATGTGGCAAAGTTAATCATAGATTTATTAACTCACAAACAGATATAACTGATGAATCTCTCTCTCAGTTATTAATCTTCAATAATATAATATGGTCAAAAAAAAGTTATAGGATAGTAGTGGTCTTTTAGAAAATATCAATAAAGAAGTGATTGAAGTAGATGTGTCAGACCATGTACATTTTAAAATGATAGTCAGAAAAGAATTTTGAACTATTCTTAAATTGATTTTTTATGTTCTAACTATTGTTTTAAGTTGAAAGTTAAGTACTTTTTAAAAATTAAGTTTTTATATATGTGCTAAGTAGTATTGCACAATCCTTTAAAAAATTCGGAAGAACCAAAATGTTATTAATTAGTAAAGTTGATTTAATCCATTTTAATCAAATCCCTCGAGTACTGAATGACCTTTCTTTTTGTTTTGGACACTTGACGCTGCACGTGGTCGATATCTCTCCATGTAATAAATCATAAATAAATGATACAAAAATAATAAATATAATTTTTTTGAATAAAAACAAAAAAAAGTAATTTATATAAATTAGAGCAAAAAAAGATAATAAATAGCTCGTAATATAAATACATTTTAATATTTTTAAGTTTATTTATTTGTAAAAAACAGGTCATTATAACATCATGTATAAATAAAAGCTTTAGTTCTTAGTTTCATTTGTTCAGAAAACAAAGAGAAATAGTTCTGTAAAAATAAGAAGAAAGAGAAAGTAAAACATATCAATAATATCATAATAATTTTAAAGCTTAATTCATGTCACAATAGTTTTTGAAAAATTTTATCTTCTTTACATTTCGTGTTCTACAATTCTTTTACTTATTTGTTTCTTTTATAACAACACTGGATTTGAATCAAACGAGGGATGTGTCACCTAAAGCAGGATATGTACAACTTGTCTTTCACATGCTATGCAGTGTCACAATCCCACAAACAATAACGTTCCACCACAAATAGCTTATGACAACATCTGAAAGAATCTGAACGTAGCATCTTTCACATCAGGCCCCCTGGTCCTGCGAATCCCTTCTCTTTATTCATATCTTTGTTTCCACTTCCTTTGAATCATCACATGGGTTTTCCTTTCTGTACCTTTCTTTCCTTTACCTTTTTCCACTCTGTGGTCAGAGAGAGAGAGAGAGAGAGATAGCACTTTGTAGGGAACAAAGTTTGATTGCGCTGATATATGATATTTCTTTCCTCAGTTTCAATTAACGAAAGCTGTCAACCATAAGTATAACTTTCAAGGCAATCCCAGTTTCACCCAACAAAAAAAAAAAAAAAAAAACCCAGAAAGAATGAACTAAATTTCACATTCAGTAGACTTCGACTCATTAAAATAATCCTTCAAAACAATTGGATTAGTAATGTGAAGAAGGAAGCTGAGAGCATCATCGGCAGTGGCGCGGCACCATTTTTTACGGAAGTGGAACTTTTGGTGGTAGAGTTAACGCCACCGCAATCTAGGCCTTCCTTCCCTTCAACGCACAAACTGGAAAAGAGAGCAGGGGGGTAGTTTCCCATGTTGTTTATGTAGCTGAACATGGTTGAAGCACAATCACTTTTCTCGTCACTGATTTCCTTAGCGTTGGGGCATGCGAATTCCTTAAAGGCTGCGCAACAGGGACCCGATCGGTAATTGGGTCCTTTACACTGGCTTGTGATGATTGTGTAGTCCTGATGCTCGAAATCCACAGTGCATGCTGCAGAAAACAAAAGAATGAATTCTTCAGGAACGGTGTAGAAGATATCATGTAAGATTGAATTATGCCTTCTCCTTACATTTTTTCCCAGTAGTAACATTTCACACATGAAGGAAGAATAGGCATGTTGATTCAACAGAGCCAAACATGAAAAAATAAACATAAGGTTGTGAACCTTTTATGAAAGGTTAAAGAATCCTCTGTTCCAAACTGCAATATTCCCTGTCCTTTCCTCATAATTACCATAATCTGAAATCATGAACAAAGACACACAAAGGCACGCATGCACGCGTGTGCACACACACACTCACACAGAGAGTTGCCATGACCTCCATCATCAGCAATATGAGATTGGAGAAGCAAACATAAAAATAAAAATAAAAAAACCTTGCCAAACACTTTGAAATAGTAATTCGCAAAGACCGTCACTGTCATCTATAGCTTTCAAAATGTAGCAACTGTGAATAGGTGTCATCACTAGTCGTGAACTCATGTTTGTAGTCAAATTAGCTGCAACTTCTCTCTTGAAAATCAACTTAAATTGGTAAAACAAATGAGATTCCTTGTCAAGAGGGGATGACTCAACAACATTCATTTCGCGATACACGCATGTAAATCAACAAAGAAACCTTTGCTACAGCAACATGCTCTCTATTGTTCCACTTCTTCTTCACTTCTTTCATTTCTACGATTGTTGAAGTGAGATGAAGAGCAAATGCTTGGACAAAAACTAGATGGGGAGTTGGAGACTATTTGACAAGTTTGTTTAGTGAATGCCACCTTGGGTATATAGACATGAATTATATTGAACAAAAATTGACAACTATCAGAGACAACCCAAACTACAAAAAATTCAGCAGGTATACAATCTTGAAAAAGGTAACAGCAACAGTGAAATAGATCATGCATCCAAAAATGGCAATGATTTTAATTGAAAACAAGCCTGCAAATTAATCTTAATTCAACAACTGCAAATAACAGTCAGTAAGTTCATTACATGAAGAAAGTTAGCAATCCAATCTGTGGGGAATCCGATATCCTGAATGAAATTCATATGACGGGAGACGAGGCTCTCAACTTGACGGACAAAACCATGAGGCTGGGCTGAAGTGGACAATTACTTCCGTATGGGGCCATAGGCCGCAAGTCTTCCTCATATGTGCACATAAGAGTAGCATTTCTTGGTTATTTTTGGATTTTCATCTTTCCCCTCTAACTCATAATTGCCTTAAGAGTAAACACAATATACTACTTTCCTTGGATTAGTCAGGAGTTCTACTTTAGACATATTGTGTATTCTCACCACACTTGTACAGACCCACTCCCTCAAAAGTCTGGTTCTAACCGGTGTAAATGCGATGCTTAGTCATGCTTACTTTCTATCTACTATCATAGCCCCCAATACACTACATACATTGACATTGGATTAGTAGGCATAAAACGCAACATAATCTTGGCTAACCTATAAATTGCATCCTTTAGGACCTTGCGATTAAGTTGTTCTTCAATCCCAACTATATAGCTATCAAACTATGTATATACAGTTCTCACCTTTCCTTTTGTTGTCACATAATAGAAAGGAACTAGAAGTGCTAAAAAGGACTATATGTCTATAACACAAAAACAAATAATGCTTGGATTACCATTAGTCAATGCATATCCTGAAGGATTTTCCTTCATATATTAGCTATAAATACGGAACATTCAAAGTTGAAAAAGAAACTCACCATTTATCTGTTTTTCACTTAATCCGGGCCAATATAGACCCAAAACATAATTTTGACAAGTACAAACCCGAATCAATTCTCTCTATGTTCATGTTTTTCTTGGTAACAAGTACATAGGAATTCTCTAAAATCTGTAATTCGAGAAGTTTAAATTAGAAAATTTGTTAAATTGTATGTTGAAAATATGTGATTTCTATTAAACACGTTGTAAAAATGGTTTATTCCTCCTCACCCATAAGTGATTGGGAGGAAATTATCCAAATTTTCATATTTAATCTTGCATTTTCTGGACAACCAAACCATGAGGAAGTTCAAAAAGAGATAGGAAGTAAACCTGTTTTGGCCTGAAGGAGGGCACGACCTGACGACCCATGAGATTGAAAGACATCACCTGCACACAAAAACCAATCAAAATAACAAACGTATTCAATGGAAGAAAGAAGAATGAACCACATATCCATCAAATCTATCTATACCAATGGGGGCATATAGATTACCGGGAATGAAGGTTGAAGAAACCAAGCCTGTCAGGAGGGCAAAAAGAATCATATAAAATCCTCGATTGTTCGACGCCATTGGTTCTCTTTTTGGGCGTTCGAACAATAACGTTCGATAAACGAAATGGGTTGTTTTCTGGCAGATTTAGAACCGGCCCCCCTAACGCTTTGGGGACGGTTATCGGTTTGCAACATTAGGACAGGATTGGTCTAAAAATGGAGAGAGAGAGAGAGAGAGAGAGAGAGAGAGAGAGAGAGAGAGACGCGGAGAAAGAGTTGCAGGAAAAATTGGGAGGCCCTATCCTTGCGACAAAGTATATGCAGCAGGGAGTCACTGGATGGAAGATATTGCTTCAGTTTCACTCGAATTTTCTTCTTTATAATATCATTCATTTATCAGTATTCTTGAAATTTTTCTATTTTCAAAGGTGATTGAGAGAAAATAAAAAAAGTACAGGAGAAAAGAAATAAAAGGTGTTTACCAGGAATAAAAATGGTAAAATGCAAAAAGAGAAGAAATGTTGACCCTATGTGTTGAAAATTAATTTTGGATGGAGAAAATATATAGATTTTTCTTGAATGTTGCAGGAAAATTAATTCACATTTACATCAAGATGAACTTGTCGTCTTCTTCTCTCTCTACTCTTAAAAGACTTCTCACTTAACTCTCTCTCTCTCTCTCTCTCTCAAGCTATTTGCGCGGTAGTTAATCTGGATATCGAAGAATTCCATTGGCTTTTTTACTGGTTCTTGTTTTCTTAAGGGCACAGAAATTACTTAAAAAAGAAAGTCTAAGCTGTATGAAAACTAATCGAGGTTTCAGAATGGGTAGCCCACTTTTGGCCTCATGCAGACCCACGTGTTTTGGACAAAAACATAATAAGACAGATTTGGAGGCACCCCCATGCAACTAAGGGATCCGAAACTGCCACCGATAATTTTTAAAGCTACGAAATTTGCTGTAGAGTCAATCCGACTTTTAATCCTTAAAAACAGTGAGTTAATAACGTTATGTATTCGTGTGACTCGAGCAGGTCCTCGTGTCGATTAGTATACTTCTACGGGACAATAGTATTTATGGTTCAAACCTCAAAGGTGAGCTACAAATCTACCTAGCTTGCATATGTGTTTCACATGCCTTTATAATTGATAAAATACACTCTGACCAGATTTTAATTGGTTAAAAATAGAATGCGGGTCGTAAAGAAGCATCAAATTTTGTAATAAACATAATTGAGAAAAATATAATGGGATTAATTGGTAGATTTAAGATTATGTATGTTTATAGTAAAAATATTTAAACGAAAGTGTGAGATAGGGGTATTAATTAGAGAGTGATATGGTAAAATAAAGGAGGAGAAAAACAGTGTTGGGTATCTTAGTGACTTGATATCATTTTCACTATTATTGTGCTCATGCTAAAAACTGTCGGTGTCCATCCATTAAAGATAATTTCCACATGTCAGAAAATTATTAGGTTATGCAGTTTTTAGCATGAAGACATGTTGAATTTTTACAGAAAATGACACGTTTATTAGAAGATTATTCTCATGAAATAAGTAATGCTACTATATTACAATCTCAGCACCTGAAATGATTTTCTGTTTATAAAACCATTCCAGGAGTGCCCAGAATGGAGCAAAGATATCAAGGATAATTTATTTGTCCGAATTTACCTGTTGATATTGTAATGTGACAATGCCATGTATTTTTAAACTTGGTGGCGCAACTGCAGAGGAACACAATTTTGTAATTGCAACGCCAGCATATACATACTTTTTTTTGCACGTTGAGTTAGCTTTGTTATTATATATATTTTATACACTTCTGGTGCTTACACTGAATAAAAATGTGATTGTTCTGAGATATTTATTCAGACATGAATAAATAAAGCTTACGGTGATTATGCCTTACGGGTCATGAATTTCTAACCTTTTGGGGTTGGATCGTGATATGGGGGCTATAGAGAGGTTTTCGGTTGATGGTGCATACAGTGAAGGGGTGAGAGATGCTTTTTGTTGATGTTGCAGGCGGTGGTGGGGAGAAGAGCCAAGAGTGGACATGGTTGCATCAGAAATAAATAGGGAAGGAGAGGGGCTGAGACAGAGAGTGGATTCACACCAAAACGACATTGTTTTCATCTTCAAGGGGCTGAGTTGCTCGACTCAAAACAACATTTTGGCAACAAAATACTCAAGGAACTGACAATATTTGAATCCTTTCATTTGTTGCGTGAAGAGTTTCTTACATTTGCTAGTATACGTATCAACAGTTGCAAATCAGCAATTAAACAAAATCAACCAAAAAAAAAAAAAAATAGAGAGAGCAACTTTTTCAGTTTGTAAGGCATTAATCATGGGAGAGATCTCAAAAAACTTCCTCCCAACACAGCCAATGCCTTGTATTTTCCGGTTACCTGTTAACAGATGTCACTATGGTGTCTTTCTCTGCGGGTGATTGACCTTCCCATGCGAAGCCTTCTCGCAGTAAGTGCATCTAATAAAGCCCCTAACGCGTCCTCTAATGCTTCACCCTGTTTATCAAACCCTAATGAGCTGAACTCCTGAAGAAGTTGAAGCTCACTGAGGAGGCCAACTGCGGCTGCCGCTGTACATGTTCGGTCCCATGATGGTTGGGGCCTGTTTTCCAAACATGGTAAGTGGTGACAAGAAAATTTAACCAAAAGGGGAAGGATTTCAGGAGAGATCGCTGAAAAAATTAGGAAATGAAAAAGCTTTCACAAACAAAATGATACAGCAATATGCCAAAATGAATGGAAAAGAGAGTTAACTGTCATGTTAATATCTCACCGGAGTTTATGCATAGCAGATGCACCTGAGGCAAGAGATATGCATGAAAGGTCCTCTCCCCAGACTTCATTTGCTTTATCCTGCTAATAAGAAACCAATCCATATCACAATAGTTTCCATAAGAACACCCGGAAAGTATTGCAGAGAAAATATCTGTCGCCTTTTTCATTTAACAGTTTCAGAGTAAAAAATATAAATAAAGATTGTTATCAAAGATTAGCCTTGTCAACAGTAGTAAAAGCGACTATCCAGTGCCTTGAAAATCTAAAAATCAACAATGCCTCCAATGATGTTACTCAGCCACAAATTGACCAAATCCTGCAAAGCCCATGAGCCCTGGTTTCTCTTATGGTCTTACATGCATACACAATATATATGCTTTCAACACTCCAACATCTATCTTTTTCTATCATTTAAAAAAGAGATCGTCCATTTCGTGTAGAATTGCAATTTAGGAATAAGCATATCAACTATTTTTGCACAAATTTATATAGTTTAAACAATAGTAAATTCACTGCTGCTAAATTGCTATGAAAGGAGACAGCTCAACCAGTACGTAATCTCAGGTTGCCTCCACGTTCCTCTGGAGTTTTAAGTAGGATATCAATCATGCAGCAGCTGAAAAGCAGACATTCATATGTAACACGACATCATAAAAAAAGGGATTTTTTTTTCTCCCTTATGTTACTGCAAGGGTGAGAGAATCTGACATATCGAGAGCACACAATGAATGTGGACAGAACAAATTTAAGACAGCCATCATCAGCATAGACGATAAATGTGATCTAGCCCCAGTATACAAAATCCAAGCATTTTAGTAAATTTTGTGACCAACACTTTAAATTCACTTATTGTCATGCATTGACATGAAGCCTAGCAGACACAAATTAAATAACCGTGAACTGCAACAGAGAATAATACCATACCAGCATGACGTGAACTAAACTCAATCTTGAACTGATATTAGATGTATGATCATAAAAGAATGCACAAAAGGCAAACATACCAAACCAATCTAAGCGTTATGACCCAATTAAATGGGGTCGGCTACGGGAATCCTTTTTCTCTATTACGTGCTCTATCAAGGGCTATATAATGAAGTTTTATACCCCTTTTTACCAAAACATCCCATGTCAATTATGCCCTTCCCGTCTTAGAATTTCCATGAATAGTTATGCTTTCACTTTCTTTACTGTTGCATCCGCTGGCCATAAAAGACAAACATCTAAGAGAAAAAGTAAGAATAAGAGAAAATAAAGATTCATAGAAGATTGTCAGTGACGTAGTTCTTGCATTCAAGGCTTTCTGTATCCAATGACTTGATTAAGCCCAGCAGATTTTATCACCATCGTAATATACACAACTGGCATGAAAGGGTCAACTGTCTGTTAGTGGTATATTTTACAGGATTTGAGGAAGGGATGCCAATTGGTCCAGTCCAGGAACAGATAGCATGACAAATCCAAATCTCATGGAACCATAGCAGCAGTCTAGTTACGCACAGATGACATATATGTATACACACACACACACTTTGTATGCGAATTGCAAACACATCATATTAGAATGCAAAATATTGAAGGAAAAAAAGCAGGGAAACTGTGCTTTGCATTATGAACCTTCAAACGTCTGAACATTGCAGCAGAGTTACTCCATGTACCGTCAAGCAACACAAAGTTCAAAGGGTTTTCTTCATTGTTCTGTGCAGAGTCAACATGAAAATTACCATCTTGTTCAACTGAAATAAGATTTAAGAAATTTCATATTAAGTGTGCGAAGCTACAGTAACCACACACATGCATGGCCGTGCGCACACAAGCACACAAAAATCGTATGAGATCTGAATTCTTTCACTTTGTCTAAGACTAACCAATTTCAATTTCGTACAGTTGTCACAATGAACCAGGAATAATGCAAAATGGTCAGAGATAGCGCAGATAGCATAGCATAATTCATATAGCCAAATTTATGCTTGCGTGGTTCTAAATGAATATTAAACACCATATCAAATCAACCATTTAAGTCAAGGAATTTGACCGGACAAGGGTAAAAGAACATTTTTGGGCCTATTTTTCTTGAAGTCAGGTACAAGTACAAGAAGAAGATCAAGCATACATGAACCTATTTGCATACATATATCAGCGTTTTGGACAAGCATTGAAAGGAAATATTACCATGTTCGGTGTGCATTGTGGACTAGTTGAAGAATCTAGACAAAAGGTATCATGAACTGACTGTATTGGTGCATTCTTATTGGGATAAAGGCACCAAACTTTTTCTTTCCCTGAAATCGACAAAGAAAGCAATTAGAATTCTGCCGCAGTATGACTGTATAATCTATCGAAATAAAGAACATCCACAAATGCTAGCACAACAGTTTTTCCAAGAATTGACGTCATATCTAAGTGTCTAAAGTAAGGATAACAGCCAGAAACATCAACCTAATCCAACAATCAAGGCCAGTAATTATATTTGCCATGCATATACATAATAAATTCAACAATACTACAACAGTATGCATTTTTTCATACAAATATTATGCAGACACTATAGGAACTACTGAATGAAGGTAATCCAGACTTGAAGGCTTGCAGTTATATGGAAATATTGACTTGCAGGCAACATATTGACTTGATTTTCAACCAGCATTTATGTTTCCTTAGCCTGTAAGGATGAGAAAGTTCTTTAATTTTGACCTTTGGGCTCTAAAGTGGCTTGGCAGAGATTGGGCTAGCAATTGTTTTGGGGTTCCAGTAATGGTCGAAGTGTGAAGGGGCTTGGGCTGCCACATGTTTTTCTGTGAAAAGTTTGGACGAAGGATCATAGAATTTAGAAAATGTCTGCATACCTTTTTTTAGGACAAAATCCAATGGTATTGGTGGTTGAAATTTTCTTTTATATTTCAATTAAGGAATAGAAATAATTACACCTTTAACCTCTAATACCCCAAAACTATTGACTAATACCCCAATAAAGCTATTCCCAAGAAAAATGTACAAGTGTCTTAGACGACAAACTTGTTCATTGGAAACAGATCGATGCTAGGTGATATAATGAAAGTGAAAACCATTACCAAGTACCATGTACCACTTTTTACCATATGCACGAAACATGGTAAACTTTATGCAATGTATCAACAGAGTATTGGAAATTGGCCAATGAAAGTTAATTGCATAAAACATCATTAATACCTGCAAGCTTGAATGCATTCCACATGATTTCTTCATGTTCAGCAATTCCAAAGATGCACAAAGTTGCAGCTTGAACGCCAAATACTTGCCATAACAACTTTCCCGTGTTGTTCTGTCGTAAAAAGTCCTGCCAAAAGAGAACTTTGTTGGGTGACAGTTGAAGATGTTAAAACAGGAATCGGTGCATGAAATGAGTAGAGAATTCAAACCTTCGGATGCATGTACAACCAGAACCGTACGCCATGCCAGAGAGAGAAGGGCACGACTTTAGTGCACATGCAATCTTCCCGAGGAAGCCAACACTAAAAAGTTGCAATTTTTAAAAATAAATTAATTCTTTGGGGCAACATAAAGCTAATTATGATCTAAAGAAATGCCCAAGGAACTGAAGAATATGTAATAGTACCCAATGAAACATGTAGTTCAAAAGGACACCACATACCTTCTGGCAAAGGTAATACCTACTGCCTAGCAAGCGACATGCAATTTGTCGTGCTGAAAAGAACTGGATCTTCTTTTCTGAATCACCTAAGGCCTGATATTTTGCTCTATGCTTTCTATCCTCTTGGACCTTGAAGTCTCCCTGTACATTAGCAGAGAGGACTACATACATGTAGGCATCTAAGAATAGAAGCAGAGTTAATTATGTTAGGCTATGTAGCACGGACACAGGATTTTTGAAAAAATAGGGGGACATAGATACGGAAATTATACACACACACACACTATATATATATATATATATATATATATATGTATATAAGGATTAATGAATGAAAAGTAATACTACTTGAACAAAACAACAATCCAAACCAAGGAGATGCACTAAAATAATTGTCTCCGAATTTTAACTAGACCCAACTTCCATCACCACCATTATCCTTAAATACTACGACCACCATTTTGGGTTCATCAAGTAAAAGGTTCGCAACTTCTAGCATTCCAACTTCATCATGTGAGCTAAATTGGTATCTCACAATATTGTACATCTTGGTCTCTCCTTAACAATATTGTGAGCTTCTCCTTGATAAAAGGCAGACGTTGCTATGAATATATACTAAGTCCTCCACCCGTTGAGGTGACATTTTGTTTCTTTTCAATGAATTGATGAAGGAATATATACTCGAATTTGTCTCACAATATGACAAGAAGGTTGAATAAAAATCTTCAAGGCCAAACTTTGAAGAGTTGGGGCAGATGTACCATGAACAACTATGAGGATCCATATTCATTCTATCTTCAATAGAATCAACATTAGCAAATGGTCCCTCTTTGGTTAAATATTTGCTTTGGTACGGTTCGTGGAATCATCAAAGTACACCTTTTCAAATATATTTTTCTCTCATTTGTAACCTACTCGTCCTTGTGTGGAGGAACTCACTTTGGATCCTCTTTAAGCCATATGTCACTACAATACCTAAATTACAAAGCAAATAAATAGTTCACGGGAATAATATTAAACTTTACAGACTAAGTTAATTAAAATAGTAATTTATGTTATAATTACCTCAGATTTAGTGCATGTGCCAAGCAATGAAGGGATGTATTGTTCTTCTTCACTGATCAACAAGTATATTATGAATAACATTATAAAACTCCAAATTATCTTCCAATCTCATCTTCTTGTGCTTGTAAATAGCACATTTTACCTTATCAATCATAGCATCCCACAAGTCATAAATCAAGTGAAGAGTATGATTATTTGTGTCACATTCTTTAAGCATGTCATAAATAGGTAAAGTAAAAGGTAGAATCTAGTCCACATCATCCCACCACTCTTCTTTTCAACAAGATATCCCTCACAAATAATGCCCATTTCTCCTTCCTATGAGCATTCCACTGACTAATAATTAACATCGATTGGAGACCTTGTCTAATGAGCTTAAACTTTTTGAGCATCACAATGAAGGAAGCAAGTGAGTCTTTACAACCGAAAGTAATTTCAAAGAAACAAACTTCTTGAAAATAGCCAACCTCACAGAGTGATTCATTATGAAGTTCTTAATGATAAACACATTACCGATGATGAGGCTAATCCAACTACATTCACCATAAGCAATCAAATTACTTCCCACATGTTTCGCGGAACAAATGTTCTTCAAAGCAAAATTTAGAGTGTACACTATGCAAGGAGTCCAATAAATGTGAGAATATTGTGCTTCAATTATTTGCCCCCGCCACCTTACAATTCAAAGCATTGTTCGTTAGGATTTGAACAACATTTTTTTGCCCAATCTATATGATTACCTCCTTCATCAATGAAGTGTTTATCCTTGCCTTTCCCTAAACAATTGACATCCTTAAGAATTATAGGTAAAAAACCTCCGGTGACCACCATGTGCCTCTAATAGGATCTGACAGTCATTCAATGTTTGCTCTTTCTCTTTGAAGCAATGTGGCTCTCAACAAGTTGTAGCCCGATGGTAAGTATCTCAGCATGTTGTTATTCGCGGCAAAAGTGCATGAGCTAACATGGTAAAGGTTTCTTGCCAAGTTGAAAGACAAGCCTGTGGGGTAAAACATTTGAGCAATCTCACCGTGTAATTGATCCCGAGCACCAACATCAAAAGCTTTAATGACCGGATTATCACTTTGACAAGTACTTCCCCTCTTTCTTTTGTATCCCAACCCTTCTTCTATTTGATTGAAACTTATGCCCGCAAGAAATGCACTAGAAGGAGGCAATTGAACTTTTTTTGGACAAGATTGTTGTGATTTCATACTCTCTTCTTCCAACAACCTATGAAATTCGACATTATCTTTATTTGTTACTTTCATATTCATCCCCACCTTGGTATAAGAACCATTTTTTTGCTCACCGCAAAAGCTACACTTCCATTCGAAATTTCTCCCCTCCATTAACTTTTACTAATCTAGTTACAAATCTCCAAAGTGGTAATGCATCTAGCACCCGTTGAGGAAGACATGTCCTGTATGAATATATTATGTCTGAGACAATGCGAGAGAGGGCGAGAGAGAGACAGGTCACATAGTGACAGAGATCAGCACTTTATGGCGGTCACTAGAGGCTTACCTATATTTCTTAAGGCCGTCGATTGTTCGGGAGAAACCAAGGACAAACACTTCATTGCTTCATTGATGCAGGAGATAATCATAGAGGTTGGGCCTAAGAATGTGGTTCAAATTCTAACAGACAATGCTCCGAATTATAAGGTGACGGGACAAATAATTGAAGCACAATATCCTCACGTTTATTGGACTACTTTCGTAGTCCACACTCTAAATCTTGTTTTGAAGAACATTTGTGCCACGAAACATGTGAAAAATAATTTGATTGTTTATGATGAATGTAGTTGGATTAGACTCATCATCGGTGATGTGGTTATCAAGTAGAATTTCATAATGAATCACTTCACGAGGTTGGAATTTTCAACGAGTTTGTTCCATTGAAGCTACTTTTGATTGCAGAGACTCCCTTTGCTTCTGCCATTGTGATGCTCAAGACATTTAAGCTTATTAAATGAGGTCTCCAATCGATGGTAATTAGTAGTCAATGGAATGCTCATAAGAAGGAGAAAGAGACATCATTTGTGGGGGATACCTTGTTGAAAGAAGAGTGGTTGGATGATGTGGACTACATTCTATCATTTACTTCACCTATTTATGACATGCTTAGAGAATGTGACATGGATAAGCTTACTCTTCACTTGATTTACGACATGTGGGATGCTATGATTGAGAAGGTAAACTGTGCTATTTACAAGCACAAGAAGATGCGGTTGGAAGACAATTTAGAGTTTTATAATGTTCATAAAATACTTGTTGATCGATGGAACAAGAACAATACATCCCTTCATTGCTTGGCACGTGCACTAAATCCAAAGTAATTACAACATAAATCACTATTTTAATTAACTTAGTCTGTAAAGTCTAATATCATTCCCTTCTCAACTATTCATTTGCTTTGCAATTTAGGTATTTAGTGACATATGACTTCAAGAGAATCCAAAGTGAGTTCCTTCACACAAGGATTAAGAGGTTACAAACGAGAGAGAAAAATGCTTGAAAAGGTACTTTGATGATTCCACGGAGCGTACCAAAGCAAATATGGAGTATGCCAAGTTTTCAACCAAAGGGGGGCCATTTACCGATGTTGATTCTATTGAAATGGAACATGGATCCTCATAGTTGGTGGATTGTTCATGGTGCATCTGCCCAACTCTTCAAAGTTTGGCCTTGAAGATTCTTATCTAACCTTTTTCTTCGTCATGTTGTGAGAGAAATTGGAGTATATACTCCTTCATCCATTCATTGAAAAGAAACAAAATGACACCCCAACATGCGGAGGACTTGGTGTATTTATAGCAACCTCCGTCTTTTATCAAGGAGAAGCCCACAATATTGTCAAGGAGAGACAAAGATGTGGGACATTGCAGGAGACCAATTTGGCTCACTTGATGAAGTTGGGATGCCAGAGGTTGCAAACCTCTCACTTGATGAACCCAAAATGGAGGTTGTAGTATTTACAGATGATAGAGATGGTGGTGCAGAATATGATGAAATGATGGAAGTTAGGTCTAGTTAAAATTCGAAAACAATTATTTTGGTGTATCTCTTTGGTTTGTATTGAATGTATTGTTGTTTTGTATGAGTAGTATTAATGTTCTTTACTTCATTCATTAATCATTATATAGTATGTATGTACACTATATATTTTTTATAAAGAAAATAATTTGCCATGTCCGGGCAGTGTCTGTTTTCGTATCTGTGTTTGTGCCATGCTACATAGATCTTCATGTACGTGAAGAGATAAATTCATTGTTACGCTGAGAAAAACAAAAAAATTTATTTACCTCACTTTTTTTTCATACGTACATGGACTTCATTGATACTAACAATTGAGTTATTCCCTTTTCATTAAAAATAAAAAAGTTAATCCTTGCGGTAAGTTTTGGATGTGAGCGCCTTGTAGGACTTCTGAGCACATATGGTTAAATGAAAAACTCTTCTAAGTTCCACATAATCTAAGAGTATAATTTTGAGGACTTCATGCACTATTTCTCCTCGAAACATCTCCCCAACCACCACTAAATATTAATACCCACATTGAACCTGAGACCTAAGTGAATTGCCAATCTCAATTTGGTTGTGGAAGGAGGGTGTGCTGAGGGCTAAAAAGGGCTAGATTCTGGAAAGGGCAGTAGAAGGACGAACCTCGGCAGATGAGCCTCTCGCCCTACCCAAGTTTGAATATTTCTTAAGAATCATAGTAGCTTTCTTCCCCAAAGATGTCAAAAATATATTAGCTTGCCCACTCAACATTGTTTTGTAAAACTAACACCCGCCCATCTAATACTTTTGAAAGTTTGAACAAGTGTCTTTCTAAGATTGTACGCATCTATAAAAATTTAGCACTAGCTTGAATGTTTTGCTTTTTGCAACAGATATTAATGCACAATAATTATGCACTTACAATTATGTATGACTATATTTTCATAATTATATAGTTGATCGACAATATCTAGGATAATTTTTTGGGTAGTACTTTGTAATGTGCATTGGCAGAATTGATATAGCCTTTCACAAGTTACACAAAAATAAATGATGTTTGTGCACCAAACATGAAAATCCTGCGTCCATCCCTAAATTTGATCGATGTTTTATTATATCAGGTCCCATTCAGCTATTCCATCCCTAAAATCTCAGCAACATACATCAAACCAGAAATCCCAACAATCAAAAGAAACACAGAAGAGAGTCTCACCAATAACAATCAACATTCACAAATATATAAAGGCAGACATAAGCACAAATTGCAATACAAAAGATTGGGTCAAATGTATTACTTTGATTTTTCCACCTAGACCACCGAAGTCCATCTTTCCATCCATATCTTTCTCCAATGCCTTCAACTCCTCAACAATCTCCGCAACCATGGCCGGCAAAGGAGAGGCGGTGCCCCAACCCTGCCATTCTTGGAGGCTTATTATGGAGGCATCACCACCATTCCCCTCTCTCTCCACTTGTATGGGAGAGGAGAGAGAAGAAGAAGACCTCAAGAAGGTGCAGCCGACGAGGGTTTTAGGGGGTGAATCCATGTGGGTTTTGTTGCAGAAGGTAGGGCATTTGGAGCTCACTACCCTTGCAGCAGAGAGCATTGTGAGGTGGGTTGTTTTCCTGTTTGCTTTGAAATTTGGTTTCTGGATTGAGTTTGGAGACAAGTTAGTTGGGCCCTTTAGGGCTTCGTTTTCCATAGGGTTTGCTTAATAGTTTTGGACTTTAGTTATGGGTCACAACCCAAACTAACCCTAAAGTGGAAGTGGGTTGGGGGTGTTTGGGAGTTTTTTTTTTTGTATTTTTGTATTTTTATTTTTGAATTTTAACTGTTCAGAAGTCACATTTTTAGAATGAGTTTTGCAAAAATTTTCTTTTATTTTGAACTTTAAGAGCAAAATTTTCAAAAGGAGGTTTAGAGCTCTTTTTTCCATTTTCATTCTTATTTTTTATTCTACTATTTTTACAAAATGTATTTCGCACATTTTTTTCAAATACTTCTCTCAAATTCAAAACTCATTTTGACCATAATTCAAAATGCCAAAATATCAAAAATGAAAAGCTGAAAAATAGGCTCCCAAACACACTCTACTTCTCTCACCATGTGTGTAAAAATCACATCCACCCTGGATTCTTAATCGAAAATTCAAAATAAAGAAATAATAATGCAATTAGTCCATCTCATAATAAATTGGAGCGAAATTTTTTTTAATACATAAGTTTTAAAAATACCCTTGGAATAAATACGTCAATTTTAACTATTTGACCTAAATTACCTAAATTATTATTTTTTATCTTTATGTAAATTATTTTTGTATTTTTTATATTTTCATAATTTTTTTAGACTTGTTGGTTCGTCTCGATGAAAGAAATCTAAAAAGTATAAAATTATATTCAAAAATTAAAAACAATTTACTGAAGATGAAAATAAATTATTTTTGTCTTTATTCAATTTTTTTTATATCTATTATATTTTCATTAATTTTTTTGGTTTTGTTGGTTTGTTTCGATGAAAGTAAAATAAAAATTATAAAATTAAATTCAAAAACTAAAACAAATCATTAAAGAAGAAAAATAGGTTATTTTTTCTCTTTATTCAATTATTTTTCTGTAATGTTATATTATCATCAATTTTTTAGATTTGTTAGTTCATCTCGATTAAAGAAATTTAAAAATTCTAAATTTATGTCCAAAAATTAGAAAAAATTTTACTAAATAGGTAAAACAAGACATTTTTTTGTCTTTATTCAAATTGTTTTGTATTTATTATATTTTCATCAATTTTTTTGGTGTTTGTTGGTTCATTTCGATAAAAAGAATCAAAACAATTATAAGATCATCTCCAAAAAATAAACAAAATTCACTAAAGACAAAAGATAAGTTTTTGATTTTTAATCAATTCTTTTTATTTATTATATTTTCATCAATTTTTTGGAGTTTGTTAGTTCGTCTCGATAAAAGAAATTTAAAAAATATAAAATTATGTTCAAAAACTAAAAATATTTCACTAAAAAACAAAAAATAAATTAAAACATATCATGTTTTGGCTTATTATTATTTTTCTGAATTTTTTAATTTTTGACATAATTTTATATTTTTTTGATAGACTAACCAACAACCTAAAAAAAAGTAACGTAAAAAAATTATTAAAAAAATTAAATAAGGACAAAAAACAAAAAAATTAATAATTATCATAGTTGAAATAAAAATAGGTAACTTTATCATTTGTTAAAAGTGGACAAACAAATAACTTTATTATGCTTACAAATAAAGTTCTAACATTTAAACCAACACACAATATTATTAGATAATTTTGTCTGATAATGTTATCTATAGCATTTGCAGATGATATGATCAAATAATGTTATACCATATAACATTATAAGATAGTGCAAGCTGTATATACTGCAATCAAATTGCAAATGATAACATTATTTGTTCTAATATCAATTAATAATATTATTTGATAATGTTATCAGATAACATAAAAATTGCAAAATAGATAAGTAATTTGTTAAAGATATGAAAATTGCAAACAGATAAAGTTATCTGTTAAAACAAAAACACATATAAAATTATTTTTTAAAGACATAAACAACAAAAATACAAATAATATTTTAAACCAACAAATAATATTATCTATTTTAGTTATTTTATTTTAAACCAATAGATAACATTATTTGTAATATTTTTTACTTTACTAACATCTAATTTATTTAGCCTAAATTATTTAAATTAATTTTTTTGTATTTATTTAATTTATTTATTTATTTATTTTTTATAATTTGTTAGTTCATCTCAACAAAAGCAATTTAAAAAGTATAAAACTACGTTAAAAAGTTAAAAATAAATTCATTAAAAATAAAAAATAAATCAAAAAGACCATATTTTGACTTATTTTTTATCTTTTCGGATTTGTTTTAACTTTAGAATATAATTTTATACTTATTAGATTTGTTTCGTCAAGACGAACTACTATATTAAAAAAGAAATTTAAAAATATAAAATTATATTAAAAAGTTAGATAAAGATGACAAATAAATAAAAAGATCATGTTTTGGCTTTTTTTATATTTTATAAATTGCTTTTAACTTTTAGACATAATTTTGTGGTTTTTAATTTTTTTTTGTCTAGACAAATCAATGTACTATAAAAAGAATTTAACAAGTATAAAATCATGTTAAAAAGTTAAAAAAAAACTAACTAAAGACAAAAAATAAGTCAAAAAGACCATATTCTTGCTTATTTTTAACTTTTCTGATTTTTTTAACTTTTAAATATAATTTTTAAATTTTTAAATTTTTTATCAAGACGAAACAACATAATACAAAAAATTGATGAAAGAGAAAGACACTTTAAAGGGTACTTGGTAGTAGTCTAACACACTGCTCTTCACAGAGTTCTTTTTGCTGATTATTTTTTAATCTCAACAGTGAAATAATAGTAGAAGATTACTTCTTTTGTCTTATTTTTTTGTCTTATTTTCTTTTAGTTACCCGAGGAGTAAAAGGTATTCCATTTTCTTTGATCACTGATCCATTAGTATTACATATTGGCATAGAAAAAAAAAAAGAAACATTTTTTTATTAGCGTTTTAGTTTTTGGATTAATTTGTTTGTTCATGTTTTTACAGTAAGTTTAGATTTTTGGTGGGATACATATTTGTAATCTAACACCGCTATCATTATTCCTAAAAGGTATTAGTTTTCATTTCTTTTGATCAGTATTCTTAACTTTCTGTTGCTAATAAAGATAAATAGGAAACAATTTGTTATAGTACTTTATTGTATTTAATTTGTGATTACAAATTATTTGTTCTATCATTACCTTATAAATTTGTTCACTAACTTGATTTTGTGATCTACTTTCAGTAATGGAAAATTAACCCGAAAATTCAACCGGAAGCAATGGTGGCAATGGAAACCCCACTGTTGGGGGTAACCCTATGGTTGTGAACACTCCAGTTGTGATGCCGATAGTGGGTTCCATTCAGGCCAGCCATGCTGAAAAATCGGAGAAATTTCACGGTGTGGACTTCAAGAGGTGGAAGTAGAAGATGTTGTTCTACGTGACCACGCTGAGCCTCGTGAGGTATCTGATGGACGATGGTCCTATTCTTAAAGAGGATGAATAGGATTTGCAAGTTATAGCCGCTGCGCTAGCTTAGGGTGATTCTGACTTTTTGTGTCGGAACTTTGTTCTGAATTGCTTGCACAATACACTTTACAACGTGTATAGTGTCAAGAAGACATCCAAGGAACTATGGGAGTCCTTGGATAAGAAGTACAAAACTGAGGATGCCGGGTCAAAGAAATTTACCATCGGTCGATTTTTGGACTTCATGATGGTGGACTCGAGGACTGTGATCAGTCAAGTCCAGGAACTCCAGGTGATCTTGCATGAGATTTTTGCTGAGGGAATGGTACTGAGTGAGACCTTCCAGGTGGCTTGCATGATTGAGAAGTTGCCCCCTGCTTGGAGTAACTTCAAGAATTACTTGAAGCACAAGCGAAAGGAGATGAAGATCGAGGATCTCATCATCAGGCTCCGGATCGAGGAAGATAACAGGAGTGCTGACAAAAAGCTGAGAAGCTCTTTTGCCTCAAAGGCTAATGTGGTGGAGCATGGCCAGAGTTCTGGTTATAAGAAGAAGCAGAAAGAAAAGCTAGCTGCTAAAGGGTCCAATCTGGGGCCTAAGGGAAGAATTGCCAAGAAATCGTAGTTTCAGTTTCAAGGTAAATGCTTCAACTGTGACTCATCGAAATGCCGCCAGCCACAGCGGAACCGATGTCCTCAGGCACATGTGACTGAGGTGGAGACTATAGAGAGAAATGTGTCAGACATCAATCTCTCAGCGGTGGTCTCGGAGGTGAATCTGGTAGGGTCTAACCCTAAGGAATGGTGGGTGGATACTGGAGCTACCCGCCACATTTGCTCAGAGAAGAAGATGTTCACCACTTTCGAGCCGGTTACAAACGGTGAGAAACTGTTCATGGAAAACTCTGCGACGTCAGAGGTGAAGGGAAAAGGCAAGGTCATCCTGAAGATAACATCTGGAAAAGAGCTGACTCTGAACAATGTCCTCTATGTGCCAGACATTCGAAAGAACACGGTGTCAGGGTCACTCCTTAGCAAACACGGATTTCATATGGTGTTTGAAGTAGATAAGGTCGTGTTGATTAAAGCTGGGATGTATGTAAGGAAAGGTTATCTTTGTAATAGGATGTTTAAGCTTAATGTTATAATTGTTGTCCCAACTATTAATAAAAGTGAAAATTCCTTCTGCTTACTTGCTTGAGTCTTCCTTATTGTGGCATGGTAGATTAGGTCATGTTAATTACGATGCATTACGTAGATTAATTAACCTAGACCATATTCCAGCTTTTCAAGTTAATTTGAATCACAAGTGCGAGACTTGTGTTGAAGCAAAATTAACGAGAACTTCGTTTCAATCGATTGAAAGAAGTACAGAACTCCTCGGATTAATCCACAGTGATGTGTGTGATTTAAAATTCTTACAAACATGGGGTGACAGTAAGTATTTTATTACTTTTGTCGATGATAGCACGAGGTTTTGCTATGTGTATTTGTTAAAGAGCAAAGATGAAGCCATTGATAAATTCATTCTT
>JABCMJ010002001.1:0-12854 GCA_014822125.1 Arbutus unedo
TGAGAATTGAAATACTAAAAGAAGATTACGAACTAAAATTGATAGGCTCGAGCCTGAATTTGGGAAAAACGTCAAAGTTCTGTTCTGGAAGCTGACACAATGTCCAAAAGGTAGGACTCTAATTAGGCAAGTGGACCAATTTAAGTGTAGTTCTTGAGATGAAGTTCTGTATACAATATTTCAATATATCATGCAATATATGAATACCTTATCAGAGAAAAATAAGAATAAAAACTTCTTAACTTTTGCCCCTTATTATTGTAACATTGTCCCTCTAGATTTGTAAAATTAAGGTTAATCAAAGTTCGAACCAAGGTGATGGCATCCTATTTTATGGAGCACCGTTAACCATTTAACATTGAACTTTTAGCTGCTGATTCTGACATTGGACTTTTAGCACCTTGTACTTCTGTTCTCTACAGTTAACATGGTAAATGCTCTTTTTGGAGATTAACCAAAAAATGAACCAACTTAGGAATTGATCTATTACCATTTTTAGGCAGCTCATGCATGCTTTAGTGTTTTTTTCTCTGCTCTCGAAATCTATAGGGAGAGGTTGTGCATTGCTTAATGATGAAGTGAGCTACTCCAATGGTTTCTTCCCTCTAGTTCTGCACCATTAGTTAGTTCCTTTAAAAGGGTGATTACCTGTTTTAGATTCTATCTTTATTGAGCTGCTCAATCAAAACTAGTTTGAAGCCATAAATCTTCAATTATGTTCAGTGCACCCTTACTTTCTACCTTAACCACTCGGATTGGAGTTTTAGGCCTTTTGGTTTTCAAAATGTTAAATCCCCAATTAATTGATTTCTGCTGATAATTTGGCATTCACAAGGATTAATGCTTCACTATATTCTTCAAAACTTGTGTGGAGCTTTGACTGGCAAAGGGAATTGGGAGGGAAGAAAGGTGTTCTCATGTCTTGGCCTTGTATTCCGGTGTATACAGTAGACAATTTTATGTTAGTCCATAACTGGCCCAAGGCAAGAGGTATTAACAAGAATCATTAACTCATATCATTGAATTTAGTAGTGTCACATTTCAAATGAATTTGTTTTACTAGCGCCACCTGATCTTTGGCAAAATAACAACCCAAGTGAGTTGAGCGAAGCGTTAGATGTGTACTCTACTCTAAAGAGGTATATGCTTCAGACACAACAGCCGAAATCCCACCACAGGGTGGGAACTCAATTTTCAGCCTTTAAATTGGTAAAATGTCCATGTTTTAGCATGATAGCCTGCCAGGCTTATGAGTGTCTTTTATTCTCTGATTTCTGTGCGCCATATCACTGTTTAAAAAGTTTGTCCGTTACATTTTTGTCGGAGTACAAAGCTTTAATTAGTTTTACAAATACTCTTTCAGGCCATAATGAACCAACTGTACGATGTGATGTATGAATTTAACTTCTCGCTTCCGCCTGACTATGCCCTGGTGATAAGAGCACTGGGATCGCTTGAAGGGACTGCAAAAGCTTTGGATCCTGATTTCCATGTTGTTGAGAGTGCATATCCTTTTGTCATTGGGAGACTTTTGGCAGACCCAAATCCTGACATGAGAAGAATATTGAGAGAACTTATTATCTGTAGTGATGGCTCCATAAGGTGGCATCGGTTAGAACGGCTGGTGGGTTATTTTCACCTTTTCTTCTCTATGTAAAGAATCTAATTTTATACCAGCTCTATAAATACATCTGCATGAGAGATTATATGTTCCAACCGAAAACCTTACAATGAGGGCTTCTTGATTTACTTAGGTCAGTTGTTATCCCATTGAAATTTACTCCTTATTTAATTATAGTGTACTTTGCATTTCACTATGCCTGAATCACTTGTGTATAATATTCTTGTTTACTGACCTTTACCAGAGTTCAAAATTTTTGCATTAAGCCTCAGCCAGGAACCCAGTACACCAAATTACTTGGCACGTTAAGTTTCTTTTGTTTCAACCAAGCTTATTATAAGGGTATTGTGATTGCATTGAGCAGTTTGCTTGGCTGCTAATATGAGTTTACTTTTCTCATTTCCTTACTCCATATAAGGTCAAAAACAGCATTCCATGAGTTGTAAGGGCAAAGTGGCCAATTTTTCCATTCAAGTTGGTCAACTGTTGAATTTTCTGATGGTAAGGTATGCCTTGTTATTGTGAGGACTTGATCTAAAATTCGACCTTAATTCTTCTGATTATGTTCTTGGACCCCCTGAAAATACGAACTTATTTTTCCTGAAGACAAATGGATGGTGAGAACGTTGGGAACTTTTAATGATCATTTCTTCTTGTGATGCGCATTTATTTGGCAAACTCATTAACTGTTGGGTGTGGATTGTTTGCCCTCAACTCTGGTGTCTATTTGAATTTTGTGATCATTGCTTGTAATTGATCACACCTATATGTTGAGCACATTAACTGCTGGTTCTGGATTTCTTTTTGTCTGAAAGGTGAGGGGTCTCTACTGGAATATATATTCATTCTTGTTGAGGAATTGCTGAGAAGCCATGATATTTTACGGGGGCAGCAAAGTTGAAGCACATTGACTAGTCAAAACAATGGGGTCATGATATCTCATATTGAGGATGATCAATTGGCAGACGACAGAAATTTATGTTTATTGCCTATATAATGCACTAATGGCCATTCCCCTCCTAATCACCTGCATATCAAGAAATCTGCAGCTGCTTGATGTGCTTTATATTTATTTTCTTGAATAACTATTTCTCTATACAAGTTTGCTTGATATCGCCTTTTGTTTTAGGGTTGAACAAACTATGCATAATAATCTTGAATAATGTGCAAAAACTTGCATTTCTGTTTCAGATAGCAGCAATATCTGAACAAGCTTCTGAGTCAGCTAGTGGAGCCACAAAACCTGAAGAAAAATCGTCCAATCTGCTGGGTTGGAAATCCTTTGACATACTTGCTGTTGTTTCTGCCACCGAAGATCTTTTTCAATTCATTCTCTCTGATAACGGTTTGAGGGTTCGCATTTTCCTTGTCCGGGATATAATTAAAGCAGCTGATATTTTTCTTCAGGATGAGGTTGTTAAATGGACTTTTAATGACAAAGTCCAGTCAAGAGACACATCAGAACCCGAGGTCTCTCTCTCTCTCTCTCTTCTCCCTCTCTCTCTCTCTCTCTCTCTGTGTGTGTGTGTGTGTGTGTTCCAGTGGGCACTACAAAGAACAACAGTACATCTTTAACTAATAACTGTCTGAAATCATAACCTCTAACTTGGGACAACTTGTGGGTAATACTTGAGTTCGACTCTGGTTTTGCCTCAATTCAGTAGGTGTATAGCAGGTGTATCTTGTGGTCAAGCTCTATAAAACTAAAGACAACTCACTCTGCAAGATTAGCTTGTATAAAATTAGAAGTTTGCTTTGATGCAATTTCTAGTAATGGGTTACTTCCGATACAACAAATTTGAGAGCTTTCTAAATCGATGGACATATAGCTGCCCGAGGTCATTTGAATGAATTGCAGTATGCAAGTTATTTGTTGAGGTACTCAGAGTTGAAGATTTACATTGCTGAGAGACTAAAGAAAAAGTTCGAACTAGTTTGTGGTTTGTTCAAATATTGGAAAGTCTGCATCACGTAGGATGTTGTTCTACTAAAAAAATGTGTCTTCACAAGCGGTTCTTTATATGCCTTTAAGTGATCTTCTTTGATGGCTGTTATGTTATCATAGTTTGTTGCTTCATTTGACTCTGGGGAGCCATGTATAACTACGATGCATCAGTAACTAAATAATCTTCTGGAAGTTGGGCTCTCTTGCCTTTCTAAGATCCATTTCACGACTCCAGAGACACTACTTTTTTGGTCTGGCTCTGCAGAAATCACACTCTTACACTAATATAATCATGATAACCAGAGGACTCATTATTTTTTTCTCTCAGGGACATGCAATGCTCGTGAGGGTGGTTAATGGGTTTAAATCTTTCCTGCAAGCAGTGAACTTGGCCCCAGAGATGTGGGGAGCTATGCTTATCCGCATGGCGTTAAAACCTGAGGTTCATAAATTTGCATTTGACATCATATCAGCCTTAGTTATCCACTCTACCGATAGAATTCCGCAGGCCTTGTGGATTTGTGTATCTAGAGTTATGCACAAGGTGGTGAAAAATTGTAGTAAAGCAGATTGATGCTTTAGATTAAGCCTTCATTTGCTCTTTCTTGTTTTTAACTACACTTCCTCCTCTCCTTTTTGTCTTGCCTCGAGGGTGAACATATTTTTTCAGTTTGATGCAATCTTGATAGATTAATATTTCAGTGGCATCTAATAAAAGTAGTGGCAGTCTCATGACGCGTTTCAAAGCTTAGATATGGTAGGTTAAAAGATGATATTATTATGTGGATATGGTAAACTAATGAGACATTTTAGCCCTCAGTAAAAACTCCCTAAGAATAGTAACTTCCAAAATGCAAGAGTGAACAAAATGATACCTAGATACATTTACAGGGCCTACACATCAAAGGGCTATTTATGCTGCCACCAAACTGAATAGATGTTGAATTGCACCCGTCACAATCGTTGATTTGCATCAAACATGTAGTGTACGTGCATCATTGCCCAAAGAAGTTGCACCATTGGCAACTTGCTAGTTCGTGTGGTTGAAGGTTGTTGGTGATAGTGGCAGTGCGAACAGTTTAGCATATGATTACATTTACATGAAAAAATTGCAAAACAAAGTGGGTGCAATTGATTGATTTTATGTTTAGCGGTGCAAGTGGATTATGAGTCGGGCAAACGAATTATGTCCCAAATGTCAGTGAAAGATGTTACTATGATCCACTTACACCCGGTGATGACACCTCATTTTTATGAATCAGCTGCTGAATTTTGTGCCAAAAGTAATGAGAGGATGACTATTTTCGACACCACAAACCAATAATTAGGAAAGGAAGGATTGATAAAGCAACTTCTTCCGACCATAAGAACCTCACTCATTGACCATTTAACGATTCTTAAGTTCCACTTCTTGGTAACACCGTTTTCAAAAAACTAACATATGATGTGTCGCGAGAAAGAACAATCTAATATCCTATAAAGAACAATCTAATATCCTATAAACAAAATATTGTTTAGCCTTTAGTCATGAGTTAAATGGAGGCATCCCAAGAACCTGGCCACGTACGACTAGGGAAACAAGTAGTCTGGTGTTGGCAAAAATCACGTTTTGAATTGGTGATTAGTTAGATTATTTTCAAAGGTGAGACCACGTCCGATGGGTCGAAACACGAACAATCTAATATCCTTATAAATTGGTTGGCTACGATGAGTCTTAGGTTTCAAAAGCCCTATGGAGCTCCCCTCGAAATTTTTGAAATTTTGAGAATGTGTCTTTTGACTATATTTAAAGTCAAAATAGGGGAAAATCAGATTCAAGAGCAATAAAATGCGTCTTCTCGGAATATTTTTCAACCCAAAAGTGATAAAAGTGCTATCAACCCAAAAATGTAACGCCTCAATTTTTCGGAAACGTTAATTAAAAAGAAATTTAAAACTTTCAAAATAATTTCCTTTTCATTTTATAACTAAGAGTTTGATTACAATTACCGAAATAAAACGAAAATTATATTAAAACTTTTGAAATGCAGAACTAAAATAAATCTAAGTAAACCCAAGTGCCGTTTGGTCTTCATGAGGAAAGTTGTCGTCATTGTTGATTTGGAATTCAGGCTTTGCTAATTTTGCGTTGATACCTGGCATGAAACACCAAGGGTAGGGAAAATTTGTACAAATGAGCGATGAAGCTTAATAAATAATTTCTACTTATAGACCCAATTTATGCACTAGATCATATGTATGGTGCATGATCAAAATAATAACATGAGCAAGTATTTATAAATAGATACATTGTCAAATAAAATCAAAGTGCGACATTGAATAATAAGCGAAAGTATTAAAATAGGTAGTTGCGAAATTTAAATCAATGTGCAACACAAGTAATAGCTTCTCTTAGGTCAACCTCTACACCCAGTTTCTAAGTTTCTGACATCGTGTCTGACAACTTTCATACGTGTCCAAAATTCATTTCAATTTCTTAGGTTTCGGATCAACACAGGTGTTGCCCGTAAATCAAAAACCATCTCCAAAAATAGTGTCATGATGTTCCCGATTAATATGATTTTACCCAAACGTCGGTTCCCGTATTCCATGCTCCCAAATGTTGTGCTCCCAGCATTATGTCTCTCATATGTCATGCCTTGACTTCAAAAGTTCTACCTCCTACCTTCATACTAATTTTTTTTTGAAAAGACACGACACGACTTACGAACATAACCGGCTCACAATGTAACTTAGCTAAATATATGAGACGTAACCTACTCGACTCCAAGACACAGTTCAGTGGTAAACAGACATAGTTCATCAAGCCATATCTCGGCTCAAGACATCCTAACAAGTCTTCCAAGGAGTAATTGCAATCTCATATCTCATGGCATGCATGCCAGTCTTTGTTTTTCAAAACTTAAGTTCGTTCAAAATCTCGTGAGAAGTGGGGCACAATGTCAACTCAGCATTTCTAGATTCCAGATCTAAAACGATAATTCTAGTCAGACTCCATCAACCCATAATAATAATAAGGATAATAAGAAATTTGAACTAAACATATGATAAGTTCCTTGTAGATTAAATAATTACATAAATACAGAATGAATTTAAACAAATTTAACCAACCATTCATGTTATTAAGTTTATCAACAAGCAATGGCAATAACATCAAGGATTGATAACCATTTATGCATATTAGTTCATCTAATCCAAATAATGGTGCAAGTAAGAAGTAATATTAACCGTCAATAAGAATAATAACTAGGATCTTACAATTATGCATTTAACATGAATAATTTATATCTTGTGATTTTGACAAGTAAAAATTAGTAACATCTTGTTATGAAGGTGTTTATGAAATCTCAAGCAACATGCATGAAAAGGTTGGATCATGTTATAGGCCCATTCAACCGATATTTGGATTAAAGGGTCCAAAGTTCAAGTGTTGGGTTTGAGGGAGTTTGGGTCACAATCAAAAGGTGATTAGAAAGGGCAACAGGTTAGGATATGCGTGACTCGATGGCAACAGGTTAGGATATGTGTGACTGGATGATAACAGGTCAAGATATGCGTGACTAGATGGCAATAGGTCACAAAGTGCGTGATTGGAACGCATCACTGGATGACAACAGATCACGGGGTGCGTGACTAGAACGCGTGACTGGATGGCAATAGGTCATGAAGTGCGTGATTGATAACAACAGGTCATGGGGTGCGTGATTGAAACGCATGACTGGATGGAACAGGCCACGCCAACACGTGTCGCCAATAGGTCAGATTTAATTCTAGAAAATCCAGTAGCAAAGCCTGACTGGTTAGGCTTCACTCCTAACTAGTCAGGGTTAACGGCTATCCAAAATTTTCTCTTAAGTTTTCACCATTAAAACTTTGTGAAGCTTATTACCAAGGTCTAGAACACAAATTAAAGCTTGGAGAATGAAGATTTACCTTGAAATAGCTTGAACAAACTCCAAATTAAAGGATTAAACTCCAAATTGAAGATCTTCGAGTGGGATTTGACCCAAAAAATGGAACTGTCTCACTCTCTCTCTAAAACTTCTCCAAAATTATGAAACTCTCACCCTCTCTTCTCAACTTCAAATTTCCAATGTTGGTGTGTGAAAATGACTGAGGAAAGAGCCATATTTATAGAAGAATAAAGTGTGAGTTCCAAGAGTTTGCACATGGTGCACGTGGGAATGGATTTTTGGAGAAGAAAATGGCCATGAGTTCCATTGGGTGAGCTTAAAACTTGGAATGTAAGAATTTCTAAAATACCTCAAGAATTTCACCCATTGGAGAAGAGGGGACAAGGATCAAGTGGTTTTGGCATGAAACCATGGTTGTATGGAGGGTTTAGAGAAATTTTCTATAGATTTTGAGATATAAGCGCATGGTCGATGTGAGATTGATAATGACATATGAAGAATTATCCTATGTAGTTGACACTTAACACAAATCAAACAAACGTAATGGAATTTGGGCCAAACAAATACTGATTGGACTTAAGAACAAATGGGTCATAAAGATTTGGGTCAAGTCCATGAAAAATTGTTAGATTGGGCTTGGGTTGGGGCTAAGTTCAATATGCATAAAAAAATCATATGTGGAATCATGCAACTCAATTAAAAATCATGCATCCAATTTTTTTTGTTCACTCTATCAAATAAAAATACATCAATGAAAGCATATGTATATTCTTTAAAAAATCTAACTAGATTATGCATAAATTGATAAAAATTTCCTTTTATTGAATAAAATATTTAGGTCCTTACAAAAGATTTCTATGTCTCAGTTAATGTCACTTTCAACAAAAACAAGGCCTTTCTCACTCATACCTATCTTCATGGAAAGAACTCAACCGTGGAAGATAAGGATCGCGATTTCACTCTCATGTGATCTTTCATTTCCTCCCTATGTTAGAGTTGTTTAGGGTTTATTTTACTATTTATTATGTTAAGGGTAGTTTAGTTCTTTTGCTTTGTTAGGGTTTTCTATACATTCCTTATCCTTGTAAACATTATAAGAATTTAAGTTCAATATGGTAATTCTACTTTTAGTTTTGCAAATCTATCATGGTATTAGAGCCATCCTCACCGCCGCCATCTTCTCTCTGATCGATTGCTAGCGCCCTCGTCACCGGCACTGCCCACACCGCTATCCCCCCTATCGCCGCCACACCATCCTCCGCTACCGCCTTTGCCGTTGCTTGTGGCCATGACCTGACCTTTGGTTATTTGATTCTCTCAGTTTCTTTTTGTTGCTCCTGCTACAACTTTCAATCAACTATGACTTCTACTGATCCCAAGTGAATTCAAAATGATGCTCACATTATGACTTTACTCTGGAATAGTCTCGAGCTAAATATTTTTAATAATGTTTCTTGTTTAGAAACCTCTAAAACCACATGGGATGCACTACGAGAACTATAGTCTTCCGATCAGAATCTTTCTCGTATTTACCAGCTCTATCAGGATATTTTCTCTCTTCAGCGATGGGATCATTTGGTTGAAGAGTACTTTTCTATGTTAAAAGGCATGCGGGATGAGTTGAATATCTATTATTTATCAACCCTTAACAAAAGACTTGGAGAAACAACAACGATACAGGGACGAGTTTTGAGTTGCCAAATTTCTCTCCGGTCTCAAACAAAAATAGGCCCCTCTGAGTTCTTAGATCTTGTCTGGAAAGGACATCTCTATAGTTGGTAAGAACTTTGCTCGTATTCGCGGAGCTACTACTCACTCTTCTGTCTTGGAGACTCCTCCTCGGTCTGCCCTTGCTACTTTCATTGAGCGTTATATTCCTCCTCTAGAGGTTCTAGTAATCATCTGTCTGGCTGTCATCATAATGGTTCCTTTAATCATGGTGATTGCTGGGGAGGGCGAGGTGGCCATGGCTCTAAGAAATGTACTCATTGTGGTCAGACTAACCACACTGTTGAATTCTGCTGGCGACTTCATGGTAAGCTTGCTTGGACTAATCAGGTTGTTTATGAAGGGGAGCTATCTGAGCCTATCACTTCAGATAGCATCACAATTTCTAGGTCCGAGTATGATTCTATTGTCCACCGTGCTAACGCATCCTCTTCTTCTACGGTTACCCTTGTTGCATTAGGTAACACATGTCTCTATTCCACCTCTTATATCCCTTGGATCCTAGATTCTGGTACCTCTTATCACATGACATGTAATATCTCTCTTTTATCTGATATCACTCATCCATCTACTCCATCCTATGTTACTATTGCTAATGGTACTAAAACTCGAGTTCACGACCTTGGCACTTACTGTGCTTCTAGTCTTACATTTTCTTCTGTCCTATATTTACCCTAGTTTTCGCTTAACTTATTGTCCATTCACAAACTCACCCAAGCCTTAAATTGTTTGGTAACATTTTATCCCTCTTATTGTGACTTTCAGGATCTAAAGACAAAGAGAAAGATTGGTGAGGGATATGAGATGAATGACTTGTACTACTTCTAGCCGACTTGCTCCTTACCATCATCTGCACTTCATTCCACTATTACACCATACCAGTGGCATTGCCATCTTGGCCACCCTTCATCTGCCAATCTCTCCGCCAATTAGTCCCCTTTTTACCTGCAATGTCTACTTTTAACTGTGATACTTGTGAACTCAGTAAACATTGTAAGGTTTCTTTTTCTTCATGCAATGAACTATCTAGGTTACACCCTTCTACTCTTGTTCATTCTGATATTTGGGGACCATCTCAAACTATTAATTTATGTGGTGTTCAATATTTTGTCACATTTATTGATAATTTTTCTCAGTTGACTTGGGTGTATGTGCTTAAAGATCGCTCTTAGTTATTTATTATTTTTCAGTCTTTTAATGCTGAAGTGGTGAATCAATTTTAATGCTCGATTACTTGTTCTCCGTAGTGATAATACTCGGGAATACACCTCTAAACCTTTTACGCAGTTCTTTGACTCATGGAATTTTTCATCAAACCTCCTGTGTCTTCTAAACAAAATAGAATTGCTAAAAGAAAGAATGGTCCTATTCTTGCCATTGCTTGTGCTCTTATGCTGCACATGCATGTTTCCAAAACTTTTTTGGGGATGCTATTCTTATTGCCAATTTTCTCTTAAACTGCACGTCGTCGCAGGTTTTGAAAGACAATTCTCCTTTTCAAGTTATGTTTCCTGGCAGGAACCATTTCCTCTTCCTCCTCGGCTTTTTGATTCTGTTTCATTTGTCCACAATCTACCTTGGTCATGATAAACTGGATCCCTGTTCTCATAAGTGTATCTTTCTTAGTTATTCTCACACTAAAAAAGGCTACAAGTGCTATAGTCTCTCATTACATAAGCACTTTATTAGTGTTGATGTCACGTTCTTTGAAGTTGTGCCTTACTATTCCGCAGAAGGTCACCACTTACAAGATTCAATCCTCTCCGCGTTAGGACAACCCTCAACTGTTTTTGAGCCTGCCACTTCAAGTGTTCCCGTGCTTCCTCCAGCTCACCCGCCAGTCACTCAGGTCTATGTTTGGCACCCACCCCATCCATCAATGCCTGTCGTCATTGAGAACACCTCTCATTCTCCCCCATCATCTCCCTTGCCATCCACGAATCCATAGTCACAAGACTGTACTCTTGATCTCCCCATTGCTGTCTGAAAGGGTATGTGCACTTGCACTTCTCATCTTATTTCTCACTTTGTTTCTTATGATCACTTGTCTCCTTCGTTTCAAGCCTTTTCTACATCTCTCTCCTTGGTTGTTGTTCTTAAGTCTTACCAAGAAGCTCTTTCTCATCTTGGCTGACGCTCTGCTATGCAAGAAGAGATGCGGGCTTTGGACATAATCATACGTGGACTCTCGTGACCAAGTCCTCTAGGGCCCATATTGTTGGCTGCCGTTGGGTTTTCACCATCAAACACAATCTTGATGGCACTGTTGATCGTCTTAAAGCTCGCCTAGTGGCCAAAGGTTTCTCTCAAACCTATGGTCTTGATTACACGGAAACATTTTCCCTGGTTGTCAAACTCAACTCCATTTGCATTATTATCTCACTTGTGGCTAATCTTGCTTGGCCACTTCATTAGCTCAATGTCAAAAATGCCTTTCTGCATGGGGATCTATTTGAGACTGTTTATATGGCTCAACTCTCCGATTTTGAGTCCAAGGGGGAGTATGTGTGTCATCTTCACAAATCTATATATGGACTCAAATAATCTCCCACAGACTGGTTCGATGAATTTAGCAACTCGATTATCTCTCATGGCATGACTCACAGTTGTGTTTATCACTCTGTCTTCTTCAACCGCACCAACAAAGGCATTGTGATTCTGTGGAAAAATGTGGATGATATTGTAATGACAGTCATGCAATTCAGACTTTGATTAATCATCTTTGTTCTAGTTTCCTCATCAAAGATTTAGGTAAGCTTCGGTACTTTCTTGGAATTGATGTTGCTAGATCTAAAGCAGGTGTCAGTCTATCCCAGATGAAGTACACTCTTGACATTTTGAAAGATACAGGGCATCTTGGTTCTAAACATGTGGCCTCTCCTATGGAAACTAATCTCAATTTAATGCCTGATGATGGTGAATTGATTAACGATAATGAGATGTATCGGAGACTAGTGGGTAAACTCATCTATCTTACCATCACTCGACCAGATATTTCTTATTCAGTCAGCATTGTGAGTCAGTTTATGACTCATCCTCGAGTTCCTCACATGGAAGTAGTCATTAGTATCTTAAAGTATTTCAAGAATGCTCCTAGTCAAGGGCTTCTGTATAAATTTTCTGGATACCTTCAAATTGAAGGATACACTGACGCTGATTCGGCAGGATCCCTTGTAGACTGTCGTTCTACTACCGGCTACTGCACCTTTATAGGGGCAATATTGTAACATGGAAGAGTAAAAAGCAATCGGTCATGGCACGTTCAAGTGCCAAGGCAGAGTATCGAGTAATGACTCATACCACTTGTGAGTTGACCTGGTTACACACGATCCTTCAAAAATTTGGATTTCCAATTCATGATCCAACTTCGCTCTATATTGCGATAATCAGGCTGCTATTCATATAGCCAATAATCCAGTATTTCATGAGCGCACCAAACGTATCAAGGTTGACTGTCACTTTGTTTGATCAAAAGTATAGTTGAAAGAGATTACTACTCCATTTGTTTCTTTCGGTTCTCAACTTGCGGATGTCTTCACCAAAGCTCTTTCCAAAGTCACCATTGATTCCATTTGTTGCAAGCTGGGTGTTCATAATATATACTCTCCAACTTGAGGGGGAGTGTTGGCAGTATAATTTGGAAGGC
>JABCMJ010002007.1:0-59451 GCA_014822125.1 Arbutus unedo
AAGGACGAAATTAGTTTGTCTCAGCACAAGTATGTTATGAATATTTTAGATGAGATTGGCTTATTAGGATCGAGACTCGTGGCTACTCTATGGATTCTGATATCAAACTGCGTGTTGATCAGGGAGAGTTGTTTCCTAGTCCTGACCAAGATCGTTGATTGGTTGGTAAGTTGAATTATCTTACTATCATGCATCCTGATAGTTCATTTGTAATTAGTTCGGTGATTCAGCTTATGCCTGCACCTCGACTCCCTCATTGGGAGGTTGCTCTTTGTATAGTAAGGTATCTTAAAGCTCATCCAGGAGGGGGTCTGTTTTATCAAGTCTAAGGTCATTTATGTAATGAGTTATTTACTAATTCAAATTGGACAGGAGGAGCTTCTGACAAGAGATCACATACTGCCTATTGTGTTTTCCTTAGTGGTAATCTCGTGACTTGAAAAAGTAAGAAGCAAAAGTGATAGGCTTTGGTGTGCAAAAGGATCTTACGAGATCTAGTGTAGAAGTTGTGTATCATGTCATCGCACACACGACGTGAGATTATTTACGTAAGATCCTTTCTTGAAGTGATAGGCTTTGGTGTGCAATTGCCCATGAATATATATTGTGATAATGATAATCAAACAGTCATTGATATTGCATCTAATCCTATGTTTCATGAGAAGACCAAACATATTGAAAGCAATAGCCACATTGTTCAAGAGAAGGTGGACTGTATTGTGATTGCTACTCATTTTGTGCCTACAAGCGTTCAACTAATTGATATCTTCACCAAGTTACTATGCAAGCCACGATTAGAACTACTATGTAACAAGCCAGGTCTATGTGATATCTATGTCCCAGCTTGAGGGGCAGTTATTGCAATATGTGCGTGTTTAGTATTCTTAGTATTAAGGTACGTATGTCTTTTTACCTTGTACACATCTATATCTAATGTATATGTATTAGGGTAAAGTGATTAACTAACCCTAAACACTTTGATTAATCTCTAATAACACTAATAAAATACACCATTCCTCCCAAATTGTAGATCCATCTTTTCCTTTTTAGACGTCCAAATTGTTATTACTTGAAAAGTCAATCTAACACTTAATTTTCAATGACTACCCTTAGTAATAAATATGATTGTAATCAAAAGTTATGAACTCATTACTTATCCCCTTAAAATAATGGAATCCCCAAAAGGGGACCGAAAATATGGAAGGAGTAATAGTCCATAGTCGTGGCCTTGTCGTGTAAATATCAAAAGGTATGTTACCAGGGAACACCACTTGCCTAGCGGATTACACTTTGGAACCCATATTCCCAAGCATGGCCCACCTTCATTCCTAAACAGTGAAGTTAGTCATATAAAGCAAACTCCAAGAAAATTTAGAAATCAGAGTGGTGTTGAGGCAAGAGAATTGATATTTATGCTCTTAGAAATAATGTTTTGTACAAGGAATTTGAGAGATAAATCTTGTTTTTTTTTGTTGCTTATGCCTAGCTAAAGTTTAATCTAATTTTCTAATCCTAAAGAAGCCTACTGTTATCATACTCCAATTTAGGGTGTGTAGTGTACCTGATTCCTCAGAATGGTAAGATCCGTGTTCCAGGTAACACAGATCAAGAGTATTCTTTACCCGTAACATCAACTTTGAATTGCTTCAAATTTGATGCATTATGCATCATTTTGGATGTGTTTAATGAATAAATAAGTGAAACAACACACACCTTGTTTAAAACAACGTGGGGTGTGGTTCACTGGTTTGCATCATGTTTGCTGAGCAAGGATGCAGACCTGATCCTTTTCTACACCTATATGTGAGATTTTATCAATTTTGACATATGCTAATTGGTATGTGAAGAACCGGCTGGTACCAAACCATCAACAATTTGAATGAGCCAGAGCTTCGAACATTTTTTTGTAGTTCTACAACTATAGAGGTTACCTTCAGATGCCCCGAATGGAACCTAGACCGGTCGATGGGCCAGCCAGTTGAACCAGCCCGCCTAGTCAGGTTTATAAACCATTGTAATGGGTATAAAGATGTTTGCATGGAAATCAACAGCTTCCAGATTGCTCCCCAAGAAACTAACCAACAAGAAAGGACATCACTAGCAGAATAATGCAATCATGTGAATAAGGAAGCCAGTTTCCATTTCCCTACTTGGGTCTGGCTTTTCTGATTGCTATGATGATGAGACCTCATCTCCAGTTTAACTGTTAAGCTGCATCACATTCACAACCGAACAAGGTGGCCAATTTCTACAAAGCCCTAGTTATTTCATCAAACATTCAGACCTGTGACAAACTGTGTCTGTATCAACCAATATCCTAACATCAACTTCCAAAACTGATGTTCACAAAACGAACAAACAATCACAAAAATTTGAAGCAGTTGCATACCTCCAAATCTTTTCTTCCTTTGACAACCACACACTTGGAAGCACTAATACTAGCACTCTTTAATAAGCTACGAGCACTGCAGTTTGGCTTGCTTGGTCCATTTTGTGCACTTGAACTTGCAATTTCTGATCCCTCAGATTCATTGGGGGGACTTTCAAGAGTCATAGCAACAGATGCCGCCGTTCGCTTCTCAAAATCATCCTTTGGCACACAAACCCGTTCCCTGAAGAAAAGGAAAGGTGATACATGTAGAAAGATGGGCTCATGAGTCATGAGGTAAACCATAGCTTACTATGACAGCAACAGACAAAGTCTCTTCACTTTTACGACCATAGTTCTACAAAAACTGATTGTAATAGAGAGAGAGACAGAGAACATAGGTTTGACCAGTTGAACCAACTGTGCGAACTCTCAAACAACCGAGCAAAGTACTTGTACAAAATTTGTGCATTCATGTTCAATGCTTTACCTTGGCAATGAAGCATGTTGTCTTTGGAGTGGAGTACTCCTTTCACCTTTACCAGAATGTTCCTCAAGATGGGCAAACTGCCGCTTAAATCGATCAACCCCACTAAAGAGATATTAACCAATTTAAAGAAAGGTGAGAAACTCGGCAAAAATTTTAGAACAGAAGTATTTTAATGGAAAGCAACCAGCTAAAACCAAAAGAGTAATATGCATGCTGAATTATGTATACGTTTAACTAAAAGTAGGCAACCTTTTGCACATGCCTGCCAAAACTCCATTCTCTCAGTTGATTATGTTTAACTATTTTCCTCCTAAAGAAATAAAGAGGAAAAGATTCTGGACCATGCCTTTGACATATGAAACCAGGACGGTAGCCAACATGTGACTGGCATTCTTGACCATCACCTACCTGGGGTTGTAAGGGCTCATCTAGCAGAAGAAAGCCCAAGGAAGACAACGCTCAGCCCAGGAAGGACAGCTTTGGTTAACACCAGGATGCTTACCTCAGCCGCTGTCGGCTCGCCCAACCTAATGCTGTCTTGAAGAGTCGGATAGCCTGCCTATTCTTTCATACTAGCTCTCAGGGAGTAATTTCTTTCTCATTTAGGCCTTCAGGGGTCTTCAAAGTCCCCTCTCAGGCGGCTGGAATCTAACAAACTTCTGCCAATTCCTTCCAGCCTCGCTCAAATAGGGGGTGAGGCTCAGGTCATGTGACGGATGCAAGCTGGACTTTAAGGCGAGAAGAAGGAACCAGGAAGCAGCAGCTTAGTTTCTTGCATGGGCATCCAAACAATAGGAGCGTGGAACTCAAGATTACACTATAACGTTAAATCCAATGATTGGAGAAAAAGTTTTCCACGTTTAAGGGCGCGCATCAAAAAACAGATACCTTGAGAATATTAGCATATCTGGCATCATCGCATTGACTCTAGCTACATTTCACAACGCAATCGGACATTGTCCGAGGTTTTACATTCCCTCTCATTACTTACTGTCTGTTGTTCTGAACTTGCAGTCTCGTGGTTCATGTATATTTCTAATTCCCTTGAAAGGAAAAGGATCCAGGTTGAGGGAGGTTTGGTGCAATCTGTATAGATACATCACAGGCTAACCAATAATGGGGCATCAATGCTGGAAACTTTACAACTTAACTCCAATTAGTAGTTATCCAAATAGTTTCTGTTAGGAAAACACCAGCGCAGCATCACCCAAAATGTACCAGTGATTTGACCAGAAAAATATTTGCAATATTTCACCTTATATGCAGACATTAATAACATTTTGGCCAAAGAACATAACTAAGAGCCTGACCTTGGGTACATGAAGCTAGTCTGATCTCCACCACGAAGATACTCCTGGAGCATCTGGGGATGATACTCTAAAATCTGTTGACCCCACACAAGATCCAACATAAGTTTAATGGTGGAAAAAAGCCACAATTTTTCCAAAGCTACGAGCATCAAATGCAATACCATACCTCTCGATAAATCAACTCTCGGACATCGTCTTTGGCTAGTTTTCTCCTTTCAAACTCGAACTCAAGTTTTGATATGGGCTGAGTGGAAGGTTCACGATCGACATTTGCCAAACCGTGAAAATAAGGATCAGCCAATGCCTGCAAAAATAAGGGCCCGCATGTAGTAGAACTTAAAACAGAGATTTGCTTTTATGTCAGCAGTTTCAATCATCAACAGTTTAAGTTGTAAAATTCTTGTATTGGAAATATTACCTCTTCAGCAGATGGTCGATCTTTAGGATCAAACGCAAGCAGGCGTTCCAAAAGGCGAAGAGCTAATGGATCTGCATCGGGGAACTTCTGTGAAAATGGAACAGGCTGTTTTTTCCTCATGCTGCTTAGATATCTTCTTGCTTTTTCATTCCTAATCTGCCATTTTCAAAGAAGCAACCATAATGTACAAGGAAAAAGTACGATACCACTAATGCTTCTCATAATATCATTGTAGTAAGTTAACAGGATAACTGGGAAACTCATGAATGCATTGAATTGGGGAACTTGTTTCGTGTTAAGTTGTCAAAGTCTGTTTATTTATGTGGAGATTATGGTAAGACTACTTTAATGCTCCTATCAAGGACTTAGAAACTTCACGGGCGAAAACTTTTTAGACTGAGAACTTACAAACTAAGAAATTCCGTGGATGGACTATTATTATTTCATTGAAGTTTGTAGGTCTCAAGATACCTCTGAATCTTCCCTAAAGGAGTGAACACAACATGGCACTTGTTGCATCTGAAGGTGCTGCTTGCAACGAGGAGCTTCCATAAATAAGTATTCGTCTATACAGGGTTCAACGGCTTCTTTGTCTCAGTAGGTGCTTTAGTCCGCTTCTGCCTTGACCCTTAGACCAAGAATTATATTTGGTTATTTACTAAAATCACCCTTTTGGGGGGAAAGGATGGATTGTTAGTGTAGACTATTTGGAAGATATAATCGGAGGACATGTATAGTTTATTGGAGTGGCCCATAAGTTCCCCTAAAATCATTTCTATTTTGTGACGACACCCAAGCGAGGAATAGAGCTCAGTGTCAATCTATTGATAGAAAAGCAAAACACTCAAAAGTACAACTAACCCTAGCAACATTTTCTGGTGGAGGTGTCCCAAGCAAATCAGTCATGAGATCTAACTGGTGCACCACGTTTTTTCCAGGAAATAATGGTTTCCCTGAAATCATTTCTGCAAATATGCATCCAATGCTCCATATATCAATTGCAGGGGTATACTGCAAGAATGCAAACATCTTAGAAACTGAATCTGGAATTCAACAAAATAAGAAATACATAGAGATACTCTAAATTAAAGAAAGACTGTACTTCGAACAACTTTTAAATTACAAATAAAATGAATGTAGAAGCGCAGTAAGTGCCATATGACGCCTCAAAAATTCATGAATGACAAATGAATGAGCATGTCAATAGAACAAAAAGTTGAGAAAAAATGCAAAAAGAGGAGGAAAAAAGGTGTGATATAATGACGAGAAATCTCAATGACACAGGAACCATAATATATCTGATTAAATAGTGACACAACCAGGACATAAAATTCCAACGGACAGGGGGGAGACTGCCGCAAGAGCAGACTAAGAAAGAAGCAACTCCAGCACATAGACTCTGTTTGGATGACACAAATCTTGAGGGAGAATGAGAATCCCATTTTGAGGAATCAACACACAGTTTCTAATGCTTGAGGTACTAAACTGCAAGTTTTGGGGTTATATCAGCAGTTTCATAGTAAATAAAGGTTTGGGATTTTTTTCCAAGAACATTTGTACTTTCTTTTAGTACAGATTGAGCTGGAAGCTTGGGTTACTGTGGGAGAGAGTCACACTCCCATTCCCACTCAACATAGCCATACGACATGGTGAATCTTCTTTCGCCAGTGAAGAATTAGAGATTGGAATGATCCAATTAATTATCATGGTAGTTCATCCGATCAATCTTTACTGCTTCTGCACATTCTCTCTCTCTCTCTCTCTCTCTCTCTCACACACACACACACACACACAAAGAAGGAGGAAGGTGCAGTGAAGTAATAAGGGAAGCTACTCAGCCAAATGAGGGTACCATTGTAATTTTATCTTTTCCGTCACCAATGTTAAAAGACAAACTCTGACAGGGATGTCGGCATAATTTCCATAAACTGAAACCTCAGGAGAGATTGACGTAATTAAGTTCTGGGCAATCAGAATGGGAAATTGAAGTATGTGAAAAAAGCATAAACAGCTATAGAATGAATAAATTAATAATACAGCCAGCTTACTTTGGAGAAAAAAGAGCCGCAGAGTTCAGGAGCACGATACCATCGAGTGGCAACATAGTCCTTTGACATAGTTAACAATAAGTAAAAGTTACTAGCCAATTCAGAAAAGATGTCTACAGAATCAGAAGTGAAACACCCAGAGGTTCTAAAACATACAGTCCAAAAAATAGCTGACGGGGCATCATTAAAGGATACACGAGCAAGCCCAAAGTCACAAATCTTCAACTTGCAATCCGCATTAGCGAGTATATTTTTTGGTTTTAAATCTCGATGAAACACATTGGCTGAAGGAAATAGACATGTACGACAATGATCAATAAGGAAATAGAAAAACGACTAGAAGACGACATGGGCTGTGATATCTCTGCAAATACACACCTGTGTGTGTGTATTTTAGGCCTCGCAGAAGCTGATACAAGAAAAACTGATAATGTTCAGGTGTAAGATCATCATTTGCCTTAATCACTTGGTGAAGGTCGGATTCCATCAACTCAAAGACAACATATATATCCTGAAATTCTCTTCGAGAAGGAGGAAGCATGATATGCTTTATTTCCACAATATCAGGATGTCGGAGAAGTCGAAGGAGCTTGATTTCTCGGAGTATCCTAGTGGCGTCAGAGACATGCTCAAAGACATCATTGATCTTCTTGATTGCGACCCTCTCTCCAGTGTGGGTATCGACGGCAGAACCGACAATACCATAACTCCCTTTGCCAACAACTTCCTGAATTTGGTACCTGCTCGCCTCCCCATACTCTGTGAAGAAGTCTGTATCTAGGTTGTTCTGAGTATAAATGACGTATTAGAAAACCTTGACTGCTAATAAGGCATGAAGGATGAACTGGAAAAGAGGGCAGAGGAAAAATTAAACAAAATTTTGTTTAGGGGAAAACCAGAAAAACAATGACATTTGACCTCTCCTTTTCTAACCTTGTTACAAGTTAGTTAAGCGTAACAGCATAAGGAGGCTATACGAAGATCAATTTACCACCAGCAAATACATTTTGCAGAAACATTAGGACTCATAAAGGTACATTTCCCTCAATTCTTTTCAAACGGTCGTTCTTGGGGTCTGAGTAATGACTAAAGTTAAAAGTTTCGACATGAGTTTCAAATATCCCGATGAAAATTCAAATGTTGCAGAAATTCACATTTTTCAAACCTCCTTTCACACACTTAGGTTATCCACCTCCCATTTGGAAGTCATGAGCATTTTCCATTTTCAAAGGAGCTACGAGGTAATCGCACCAAATGTCTTGTACATGCAAGAAGAAAGCATCATACTTCACAAAAGAAAGGAAACAAGGCTATGTTTGGAAAGTTTAGGACTTCCAGTGAAGGGATTGACATCATTATTCCATCAGAATAGCCCAAATTTAGATAGATAGTTTAGATAGGGATTTTGGATATTGTGTTCAAGAGCTCTATTAATGATGACTTCGAAAAAAACAATTAAATAGGAGTGATATGAAACCCTTCATGTTGAAATTGCAGTTGCACAATGACCCCAATAAATAATCCTGCATGTCTTCTACTTAATCCATCTTCACTCTAGTTTCAGAAGCAACCTGTAAGTATAACTCTTTTATGTATGTCAAAACTGAACATCAAATCACTTCATTTGAAATTCACACCTATCCAGTCGGAGTATACGACCCTCAAATTTGGGTCTTTTACGATACAATTCTTAAATCAAGGAGACACCAGGAAGCAACATAACTAAAGCTATAGGAGAAGGTAAGTAGATAAGAAAATCCATGACTTCCGGTAATGGCATAAGAAACGGAGAAATAAAATAAACAAAAGAGAGGAAGATTATCGAAGTATAACAGCAGATCAACGAAGAGTATTACCACCGAATCAAAGGAACTACTACTTCAAATTTTTCAGGGGGCAGCCTTGATCAACTAATTAGAATGCAATCCGATAACCCAAAACAAATCAAAATTTCCAATGACATCAAAAACAATTACACAGAGATCTCAAGGGGACGTTTGCGAGACCTTTTTGTGAGGATCCATGGAAATGGGAGGGAAATCGACGCGTTTGGGGACTTTGATGAGCTCCAGACTACACAAATCGAAGTCTTCGACAACATTAATGTCCTTTTCTTCTTCATACAATTGGCGGTTAGTGCTTGTGTGGCTACTATGATTACTAACAAACACGCTGGATGATGAAGATGAAGACCAAGCAGGGCGACGTTGAAACAAGCGACGAACACCGTCCACGAATGCTCCACTCCCCATATACAATACGCGCGAAAGAACACCTAAACTATCGCTACGAATCGATCAACCGTTAAATCATAGCCAATAGCTCCCAGCATTGTCCGCTCTCTCTCTCCCCCCCCTCCCTCCCTGGATGCACGTGCATCGCGGTTTTTTCTGTCTACGGTTTTGTTCTCGCTCCCCAGTATTGCTACGGTTCTGTCTACGGTTCTATTTATTGTTTCAGTTCTTTATAACTGTTCCATTATTAATGCTGTTTTAAGGTTCAATTAATTAGGGAATCGGGCAGGTGCACAGCAAACACTGCCAAGCAATGAAACGATGCAGTTTTGACAAGGACGTTTTGATTTATACAGTTTTTGCTTTGTGATACATTCTCAAGTGACACATCACCAAATACCAGGATACACATCACCCGCGGGGGGAGTAGGAGAATGCTGTTATCCGGAGCTGAATAAAGAGAGAGATAGAGGGATGTAGGAGGTATGAATTTTGTAAAGAATAGTTCGTGAGTATTTTGTGAAATGAGACGAGAGTTTCCTGCAACTACTTTCACCTTTCTTTTCTAATTTAATAGCACTAAATGTATCATTGGTATCAGAGCCCTCTTTTCATGGAGTTACAGTTCACAACCATAGATATACGCTCACAAGAACAAAGGAGAAACGAAGAAGCCCTAAAGCAACTCAAAGATAGCACTGATAATTCAATCAAGGAGCTCAAGGATCTTATCATAGCCATGAGCGTCAAGTACGACCAAATTGCGACAAAAACCCTTGGAGCAGAGGTTGTAGAACACTCCAACACACACCCAGGAAATGGATTACATTCCTCAAATCCGACACAAACCCAGTATGTCAAGATCAATTTTCCAAAATTCCAAGGTGAAGACCCCTCTGGATGGGTCTACAAGTGTGAGCGATTATTTGAATTTAATCAAATTGAAGAAATGATGAAAGTAAAACTAGTAGTGATACATTTCGATGAAAAGACGATCCAATGGTTTCGGTGGTTTGAAAATGCACAAAAAGACTTGGATTGGAAAGCACAGGATTAATTGCAAGATTTGGTCCTAATGTGTTTGAAGACGCCGTAGGGGAATTGGCAAAACTCACCCAAATCACTACTGTTAGGGTGTATTAAGAAATATTTCAAGAATTGACAAATAGAACATCTGGCTTGATACAAGAATTTTTTGTGAGTTGTTTCGTGAGTGGGTTAAGGGAGGATATAAAGGCTGGAATGCAAATGTTCTCACCTCAGGACATCTCTCAAGCCATGGGACTTGCTCGACTGCAAGAAGAAAGTATAGAGGCAATGAATAGAAGGTCAAGGCCTCGTAGCAAAACAACAAACAGTTGGGGAGCAGTACCCAATTTGACAGTGCCACGAACTCTTCCAATTATGGGAATAAGATCTGACCCTAAGATACTCAATCCTCCTGTTAGTAATATGGTAACTACTACTCTAGCCCATAACAGTTCAAGTCAGTTTCCTATCAGAAAGCTTACCCAAAGGGAAATAGAGGCCAGAAAGGAGAAAGGTTTGTGTTTCAATTTTGACGAGAAGTATGTAAGGGGGCATCGGTGTCAAAAAAGACAATTGTTCTTGATCATAGGAGATGATGAGGAAGAGGAAAATGAGCAAAATTCTCAAGAGTTGGTCAATGAAGGAATGGAAGAAGTTCAGATCTCTGTGCATGCCCTGACGGGAAGCAACTCTTTCAGGACAATGAGATTGGAAGGAAACTTGAAACGCAAGATTATCACAATACTAGTAGATTCGTGCAACACATATAATTTCATGGAGTTCAATATTATGGGACTTCAAGAATCTCAAAATGGAATTTAGCTTGCAAGGGAAATCAATAACCTTACAAGGGAATGCATAAGTGAAAGTTGCAGAAGCCACACCAAGACAAATGAGTAAAACATTGCGGCAAGTCCATCATGGAGCTATTGCACAACTCAACTGCTTGACTATGGAGAAAGGAAATCAACAGGTACATGGTGACATTCAGTCTATCCTTCTAGAATTTTATGACGTATTTGAGGAACCTAAGGCCTTAACTCCTCAACAGAAGGCAGACAATAAGATACTCCTTAAAAGTGGTACAGAACTTGTGCACGTTAAGCCCTACAGGTATCCATACATACAAAAAAATGAGATAGAAAAACTGGTAAAAGAAATGCTACTAACAGGTATTATACGGCCTAGTGTCAGCCCATTCTCATCTCCTGTTTTGTTGGTCAAGAAGAAGGATAACACTTGGTGAATGTGTGTTGACTATAGAGAATTGAACAAGCATACCATCAAGGACAAATTCCCTATCCCTATAATTGATGAACTACTTGATGAATTGCATGGTGCCTCTGTGTTTTCCAAATTGGATCTTAGGGCAAGGTATCACCAAATAAGAGTACACTTTCCTGATGTGGAAAAAACTACTTTTAGGACTCATGAAGGGCAATATGAGTTCTTAGTCATGCCATTTAGCTTGACCAATGCTCCATCCACTTTCCAAGGATTGATGAATACCATTTTTAAGCCTTTTTTGAGAAAATTTGTATTAGTTTTCTTTGATGACATTATGATATATAGCCCAACTTGGATAAGCCATTTGGAACATTTGACAACTACCCTATCTATCCTGAGATCCCATAAGCTCTTTGTTAAAACATCAAAATGTGCTTTTGGCCAAACAAGTTTAGAGTACTTAGGCCATATCATATCAGATAAAGGGGTATTGGTTGATCCTATAAAGTTAAAGGGAATGAAGAGATTATTTAGGGGGTACTTAGGGGGTTCCTAGGGCTAACAGATTATTACAGAAGGTTTATTAGAGATTATGGCAAGATCAGTCAACCATTGACCAGACTTCTTAGGAAGTATGCTTTTGTATGGGATGAAGCTGCTGACTTGGCGTTTCAACAGCTCAAGGCTGCTATGATTTTTGCTCCTATTTTGTCCTTACCTGATTACTCTAAAGACTTTGTTATTGAGTGCGATGCATCTGGGGTGGGGATAGGGGTTGTTTTAATGCAGGAAGGTCACCCAATAGCATATATTAGCAAGGCCTTGGCACCTAAGCATTTGGGTTTGTCTACTTATGAAAAAGAACTGTTGGCCTTAGTTTATGATGTACAAAAATGGAGCCATTAGGGAAGACGCTTCATAATTAGAACTGACCATTTAAGTCTAAAATATTTGTTGGACCAAAAAATTACCACCTTAATGCAACAAAAATGGCTCACAAAGCTACTAGGATTTGACTATGAAATCATTTACAAGTCTGGTCATGAAAACAAAGTCGCATATGCTCTTTCAAGACAGGAGGGGAAAAATGTAGCAGTTGTCAACGCTTTGTCCATAGTCCAGACAGATTGGTTGCAAGCCTTACAGTAAGCTTGGAGTACAGATTACGAACTACAAACCATTATCAATGATTTATCTCTTGACCCAAACTCTCACCCACACTGTCTTTGGCAGCATGATCTCTTAACATATAAAGGGAAGTTGGTAGTTAGGGCAACCGGCAACACTAGGGATCTCATTTTGCAAGAACTTCACTCTAGACCAATTCGAGGATATTCAGGTTCAGAGAGGACTTATAAAAGGGTTAAGCGATCATTTTGCTAGAAGGGCATGAAAAGGGGTGTTGACAAATATGTGGCAGAGTGTGATACATGCCAAAGGAACAAAAATGAGACCATGGCAAGTCCTGGGTTGCTGCAACCTCTTCCAATTCCATAAAGAGTGTGGTCAGCTATCTCAATGGACTTTATAGAGGGGTTACCTAATTCACATGGCAAGACTGTCATTTTAGTAGTGGTTGACAGACTGTCCAAATATGCCCATTTTATGGCCCTTGGCGGCACAAACATTCCTCGATAATGTGTTTAAGCAGCATAGAATGCCAGCTTCTATTGTATAAGACCGAGATGTTGTCTTTACCAGCACTTTTTGGAGGGAACTTTTTAGACTCCAAGGAATAGCCCTTTGTCCAAGTACTGCATACCATCCCTAATCAGATGGGCAAACAGAGGTAGTCAACAGGTGTTTGGAGACTGATTTGAGGTGTGTTACTGGTGATAGGCCAAAAGCTTGGGTGCAATGGCTTCCTTTGGTTGAATGGTGGCATAACACCACTTACCATTCTTCTACAAAGCTAACCCCTTATCAAATTGTGTATGGTCAAGTTCCCCCTACGCATATTCAGTATATCTCAGGCTTTACTACTGTGGCAGCAGTGGACCAATGGGGACTCAGTAGAGAGTCCACTTTGAAACTGATTAAACAACATTTAGCTTAGGCTCAAAATCATATGAAACAGTTGGCTGACAAACACAGGACTGAGAGGAAATTTCAGGTGAATGACTGGGTATTTCTGAAAGTAATCCTACAGGCAGGCCACTCCCACTTTAGGTCCAATCAGAAACTCGCACCAAAGTTCTTTGGACCTTATCAAATCCTGCAGAAGGTGGCTTCTGTGGCTTACAAATTAGCTTTACCACCTACTTCACAAATCCATCTTGTTTTCCATGTCTCTCTTCTCAAAAAAAGGTTGGCTTTTGCCATTCTCCCTCACCCAACACTTCCTTCCATTACTGATGCTGGTACTATGGATCCTCAGCCTACGATTATTTTGGATAGGAGATTAGTTAAGTACAAGGGTCGGCCTACATCTCAACTGCGAGTAGAGTGGGAGGGTTCTTTTGCAGAAGATGCTACTTGGGAATACTACTTCTAGTTGAAGGCCAAATTTTCTACCTTTGTGCCTTGAGGTCAAGGTTTCTTTTAAGGGGAAGGGAATGATACATCCCACAAGAGACACATTACCAGACACGTCACCAAAAGAATCTTCATAGCTATATTCTGTTACTTAGTTATGTTTCTGTTACAATTCTGTTAGTTAGCTCATTGGGTGGGAAATGCTGTTATCCGGAGCTGAATAAAGAGGTAGATAAAGGGATATAGGAGGTATGAATTTTGTAAAGAATAGTTCGTAAGTCTGTTGTGAAATGGGACGAGAGTTTCCTGCAACTACTTTTACCTTTCTTTTCTAATTCAATACCACTAAACGTATCACTTTGTTTGACTGAAAAATTAGGAACTCAACCCATTTAAAACGATGTTGTTTTTAGTGGGAAAAACAAAACCCATAACAGTCAATCATAATGCTGCTCCATCACCAGGGCCGGCCTAAGAATTTTGGGACCCTAGACGAACTTAAAAAATAAGGCCTTATATATTTTTAATTTTTTTCAAAAATAAGTAAAATTCAACTAAATTTGTAATAAAAATTTTAAAACATGTTTTGTTGCTTCCCACTAACTGAACGAATTTCAATCTTGCTACTAAAAAGTTCTACCTGTGTAATTATATTAACGTAGTAGAGATCTTATAAGAAAAGATTTAAAAATATTGTAGGATACTTATATCATTAATTACATAATTGACAAAGTGTGAATATTATTGAAAATTCATTTTCAGCTAATGTTTATCAAAATTTATCAAATTATCGTCATCTTTAATCAAAGAGTAGGCTACATTAAAAAGAAAATATGGATAATGTTAGCAAACAAAACCACAAAGGTTAAAATTTATTTATTTATTTAAATATGAGCTATTTTTCAATTATTTTATTAAACTGTCCAGAGCAAATAAAAAGTGTAAAACAAAGTCAATTTTAAAATAAAAAGATTGGATAAGAGTTAGTTAACCATTAAAAATTGAGAGAGCAAAAAGACAAGAATAAAAATGACGAAGCCTATTAAGTCCTAAAAATCATAGTAAAATGTATACGAGTCAAAACAAATTTAAATTAATATTTTTTCAAATTACAATTTGCGGAAGAAATTAAGAGTTATACTTACATATGTATACATGTTAAGAAATTAAGACTATAAAACGGAGAAAAAAATACTTGAGTCAAATCACATCCAAGTTATACACAAATATAGTATATATAAAGTTTAATATAATATTTGTAGTAAAAAATAAAAAAAAATGAAGGGCGTGAGAGTTAAACCTAAGACCATAAGTTTGGTATTTTGAAGCATATTATATTTATAAGTTTCCATACTTTGGGGGCCTATAAGTAGGGCAAAAAATTGGGGACCCAATGTGATGGCCTGGTGAGTCTTTCCTCAGGGCCAGCCCTGTCCATCGCTTCTCGCCTCCTCTTTGGCCAGTAACCAGCAATAATGTCATACTATGTGTGTCACATGCTAAATGAGAAACTCTATCACAAATGCACACGTGCAAATATGTTGAGACTACATCGAGCCACAAACTCCAACCTATGTCGGGGGCTAATCTAGCTCCAATCCCTGACTCTAAGTGAGTTCACAGGCTCCATTTGTCTATCGGGACTCCTCACACCTGGTAGGATTGTAACGGTCTCTTACCGTCGAAATAAAAAAGACACCGAATGTGGACAACATAATGCCAATGCATGATTATATAAATGTGTAACTCACTGCTCTATACCCGGACAATATATTCAAATGGACTGTAAAATAAGAAATATACTGATTTTATAAAAAAAAAATTTTGAAATTTCTTGAGGTCGCTCAAGCAGCCTGGAACTCACTCAAGCATCACAAATATGCTCGTTGTCTAAAACAGAAACCTGAAAAATTAAAGAGCTCGCTTGAGCAACCTCCTTAATTTGACAATTTTTGTTTTGAGCGAACAGAACAAGATTAAACGAGGTTTTTAACGACTCAAACTAATCCAAAATACATAAAATCATGCATTAACTAATCCCACAAATAATCAAGCATATACGAATCATGTCTTAAACAATAGTACAACAAATAATTATGGCAATCCTACCTCGAATACGAAAAACTATAGAAAATTGCTAATACTCGCGTAACTCATCAATTCTTTTGCGTATCAAGTTGATCCTCAACTCTACTCAAAGCTCTCGACACCATGATCAATTTTCTATTTGAGCATTTCATGAGATTATTGTGTCTACTCGTGTGTTGACCCTCCTTAATCGATAGGCTGGAAATAGGGCTTAGAGGAAATAAACGTACGTCTACAATTTCAAAAACAAAACCAATTCTTTTTTCTTTCCAAAATCTTTTATACTTACCAAATCAATAATTACACAAAAAAAAAAAAACCTAAAGTTCCGACATATACTCATTCAATCCAAAGTTTCCAAATTACCACGAATGCCCATAATCGCATAATTAAACCATAAAACTGTAGAAATTATAAGGAATAAAATAAAATAAATAAGTATCAGGTCAAGTCTTCACTGTCACACTCCAAACTCTAAGGTATGAAAAAGCAATGTTACAATATAAATAAAGTTTAACAAAAACATATCTCCAATTAACTAATAAAACTCTCAAATTATCTAGTTAATTGTCATGATGGTCAAACAAACAATCTCTCCAAAACTAAACATGAATTAATAAAACGGGTCCATGATGCCCAAATAATTAAATTAAGTCTAAAATCTCTAACTGAAATATCTAAATATACTAATATTACTAAAAAATGTAAATCCTATCTGGCATGCCAAACCATCTTCAAAGTTGAGATCTAATTCCTCGGATTCACATCATCACTTGTAAATTGTTAGTTTACAAAAAAAATATAAGCCAGAGTTTAAGTAGAAAATCATACTGAAACATTGACATATTAATTAAATCATGCATGCGTCAACAATATAATATGCATAAAGGACAAGATAAATAACCGACTAAATATTCATAATGCTATCATGCTCAACATGTGACTCATGCATAACTTTGATGGTCTTGCACCACGGGCTGCCTACATGGGGGGACCCTATCATAGAGTTCATGGGTTAACCGACTGTCGGGACACCTCTTTACCCGGTTATTTCGAGGTCTTTTACCAGAAGAATCACAAAGACTCTAAGTAGAGTTCTCGGGCTACCAGACCGACCGACCATCTCTTATCCGGTATCCAACATCCATACATGTTTGTATGAATCATAACACACAATTTGGACTTAAATAATAACACCAAATGGACCGAAAGGCAAGAAACGGGCCAAAAACTAAAAAAGTGTACAATCTATTTTTCAACAGGCCGCTCGAAGGACCAAGAGTTCGCTCAAGTAGCCAAAATCAGTCCACTGTCAGAAACAGACTGTTGAAAATTAAAAAAGGTCGCTCAAGCGGCTTATGTAAATTTTCAAAATCTGTTTCTTCAAACGGAACTCATTTTTTACCTTGTTTCTACAACCTAACTGTCCAAATATGCTCGAAAATATTACAGAACATGTATGACTCAATTGCACGCCAAAAATAACATATATACTATCGAATAAAATATTGTCTACGCAATATCTCAATGTAAATCAACATAAAATGCTACCTCAATCACTAAAAATGTAAAAAATAATGTAGTGCTCAAAAGACCCACAAATTCTTCGCGTACTCGACTGTTCTCGAGCTCTATGCGAAGCTCTTAATACCTTCTACAACTTTCTAGTTGATTTCTTCGCACAAATCTTCCGTCTAGACACCGTTTGTCTTCTCCAAGTGTATTATTGGGGTTTGAAAGCTTAGAAAATTTGTCTAACCTTTATACAAAATTGATTCAGGATTTCTAACTTTCTTTTATAGTTAATTTTAGGTAAATTACGTTAATCCCCTCAAATTATTAAAATTCTCACGTTGAGCCCGAAAACTCTATCTTACTATGAACTAACCACAATTAAACATTAATCTCATATCTTGAAGTTCTAAAATAAACTAAAAATTGATAACGGTAAAATATCAAATATCGGGTCCCCACAACCTTTCCCACTGAGGAAATTTTATCCTCGAAATTACTGCCCGATGGTGGAACAATTCTGGATACTAGGAATGGAGCTCAGACTCTCGTTCCCATGCAGCCTCCTCAACACCTTGATGATGCCACAACACCTTGGCCAACAAAATAGATTTTCCGCGCAAAACCTGGTCTCGAGTGTCTAAAATCCTCACCGGCTTCTCCTCATAAGTTATATTGTCCTGCACATGTGACACATCGGGCTCATACTTATGTAATATAGACACATGAAACACATCATGCACCCTTGACAACCTTGGTGGCAAGGCAAGTTGATACGCCACCTCACCTACTTTTTCGAGAATTTTAAAAGGCCCACATACCCCGGTGATATCTTCCCACTCAGACCAAACCGCGTCAACCCCTTCTTTGGTGTGACTTTCAAGAAAACATGGTCGTCCACCTTGAAAAACAGTGGTCGCCTCTTACGATCAGAATAACTTTTTTTATGACTCTGAGCGATAAGCAACTGTTGTTGCATTTGAACAACTTTATTTGTAGTCTCCTGAACTAAGTCGAGTCCCAACACTATACCTTCACCCACCTTATCCCAACATATTGGTGATCTGTACAGTCTATCATAAAGTGTCTCATAAAATATCATCCCAATACTAGTTTGGAAGCTATTATTGTAGGCAAACTCTGCTAACGCCAAATGATCCTCCCATGGGCCTCGAAAATCTAGAACACAAGCCCCCAACATGTCTTCAAGAATTTGTCCCAAGTGCCTCCTATAGACTAGACCAAAATCACAAAGTAAATCTGGGATCCCAATCCGATACGATAGATGTTGGCGCTCCATGTAATTTAACAATCTCCCGAATGTAAAGTCTACTAAGTGTCTCTACAGCATCTATCACACGAATAGACAAAAAATGAGTAGTCTTGGTTAGTCGATCGATAATGACCCATAGTGCATCCTGCCCCACTAGCGACCTCGGAAGCCTAGTCACAAAATCCATAATTACATGTTCCCACTTGCACTTGGCCACCAATAAAGGTTGTAACAACCTGATTGGTCTCTGATGTTTGGCCTTAACCTGTTGACACACTAGACATTTTGATACGAATAGCGCAACATCATGTTTCATCCCTTTTCACTAATACTGTCTTCACATAACTTGACACATCTTTGTGCAGCCAGGATGTATTAGGAGATGAGAATGATGATACTCTTGAAGTACACTCTCGCAGCACGATTCAGGTATGTATTCCCAACCAGCAAATATCAGCCTTTTATCTGCATGAAGAATCCAACCATCAACCTACTCACCCAAACCCAAACGGTCTCGTACTAACTTGGCCTCCAAATCACTTTGTTGTTCTTCTATTACCCTCACCAACAACGAAGGTTAAATCACTATACTGAACAAGGCAACCTTGTCACTTTTAGTGTTGAACTGTGGACTCTGCTCTCTAATAACCCCTATCATATTCCACTCCCGAATAGCCACGCCAACTAAACTATGAAATGACTTTCTACTCAAAGTGTTAGCCACTGCATTTTCTCTACCTAGATGGTACTGCAATTCAAAGTCATAGTCTTCCATGTACTCCATACACTTTTGTTGCCTCATATTCAAATCTTTTTGTGTGAAGATGTACTTAAGACTCTTGTGATCTGAGAAGACCTTGAACTGCTCACCATACAAGTAGTGTATCCAACTTTTAAGTGCAAAGATGATCGCCACCAACTCTAAATCATGTGTGGAATAATTACGTTCATGATTCTTTAATTGACGAGAACCATATGCAACAACTCTCCCATCTTGCATCAGTACGCACCCCAATCCATCCTTAGAAGCATCACAATATATCAAATACCCTTGTCTTCGCTCAAGAACCACCAAGATTGGAACGGATGTCAACCTCTTCTTCAACCCTTGGAATGAATTCTCACATGCTTCATCCCATAAAAATCTGATTCCCTTTCTTGTAATTCATGTCATCAGAGCTATCAACCATGCAAAATCCCTAACAAAGCACCGATAATAATCAGCTACGCACAAAAATCTCTGAATTTCAAAGACACTCTTAGATAGCTCCTAAGTGAACACTGTCTCTATCTTTGACTGATCCACTACCACCCCGTCATTTGATACGTCATACCCCAGAAATTTCACCTTGGAAAGCTAAAAGTTGCAATTAGAGTATTTAGCATAGAGTGAATTCTCCCTCAAAAGTTGTAGTATGATCTCCAAGTGCTTCTCATGCTCTTCCTCTGCCAGTGAATAAACAAGTATATCCACGAAAATCATAACAAACTAGTTCGAGAATTTATTGAAGGTCATGTTCATTAACCCCGTGAAAGTGGCAGGTGCATTAGTTAGGCCAAATGGCATCATCACAAATTCATAATGGCCATACCATGTCTGAAATGTTGTCTTGGCTATGTCCCCTCCCTAACCCTCAACTGATGATAACCCAACCTCAAATCAATTTTTAAAAATACCTGAGAACCTCTGAGCTGAGCAAAAGCTCATGAGAAGACAAAGCAGGAGAATGTTTCGGCACTAAAAGCGGCAATCAAGGCAAGGGAGCAAGTCTTGAAGGTTACCACCGAGGTTGAGGCTAAGGTGGCTGGGCTTTTAAAAAAGATTGATGATGCTGATGCAAAGGGGTTTGACGATGGTTAGGCTAAGTGCGAGAACAGATATACTGCACAAATGGCAAGGATTAATGGGGAACTAGCCCATCTTGAAAAAAGTGCATTCAGAGCGAGCTGGGTTCCAAGCTATCATGGAAGCTTGAGTGCCGGCCAACTCAAGTCTTCATGTTGTCATCCCACCGTATAGAGCTTCAACTGAGATCCCTGGGCCGTCAACTATTCATACCGGCGAAGCTTTACCTCTCAATGCTTCAACACCTACTAACAATGCACCTACTGAGCGTGATGTGCCACCGGCTCATAAGTGAGCTTGAAATTTGTAACTGTACTTTGAAAATGCTTATTGAAAGTTGATACTCTTTGTTTTTGTTTTCTGAATTTGCCAAGTCTGTATGTTCGGTACCAAAACTTCTATCCACATGGTTAAATACCAGTGATGTTGGATGGTTTTCTATTTAGTTTTCGCACATTTACATTTGCAGTAAATGAAATGAATAAATGTATATATTCGAATTCTGTGAAGCTTTCCAAGTGGAGGAGCCTTTGCCCCTAGTCATTATCAAACTTAATGTAGTGTTGATTGCTTATGACTATGAATGTTTGGCAATTCCACCATACATCAGAACTTTGAAATTGTCGAATTAGGCATAGAGCCTTGAGGGTATGGCAATTCCACCCTGAGTTAGAACCTTAAAAAATTCTTGAATTTGTCCATGGGCCTTAAAGGTACGACAATTCCACCAACCTTGCCCTATCGTCTGGCGATACCACTGAGATTTTGCAATTCCATCGGATCGAGAGTTCCTCAGTTGACTGAGGAGGAGCACTTGGTATAGATCCAAGGTAGTTTGGGCTTGAATGTTCAACAATTCCACCATATGCACCCATTCCTGGTAATTCCCCAGGTTGAATGCACGTACGACAATACTACCGCGTTTGAGCATGTATCCCAATAACATTGAAGAGAAAAATAAATTTTCTTGATGAATTTGGGAATATTTACAACTGATGGGCCTCGACCTTACATACTACTAATAGTATTTCCTAAGATTCTGTGCATTCCAAGGCCGAGAGACTAGAGTGTCGTCCAGCTCTTCTGGTGTGTATAAGCCGACTCTTGCAACCTTTGTCACTTGATAGAGACCTTCCTAATTAGGACCATGCTTATTAGTCTTCTTATTACCTACCACCTTCTTGAAAATGAGGTCATTAGAATGGAAAGGTTGAGACCAGACATAACACTAATATGCTTGTTGAGGTTGTAATGTGATGTTTTAGCTTGCTTAAACTTGTCCCAATACTTTAATTGGAATGTGGTATTAAACCTAGAATATGTTTTTAGGCCTCCCTGGCCTCCCTTACATTGAGAAGGCTGAGTTTACACCTTGACGTGTCAGACCTAGAAAGACTAAGTCATTAGAATTTGGGAACTGAGGATAAGTTGTTAATGTTAGGGATCGATTTTTGAGAATCAGCAATGAACGCGCATAGATTATACAATAAAAAAAATATGAAAGCTACATGGCAAAATTAGGGTTCATACTTTCGAGATCTCTCTGGTTTAATCTCGACGACCTTCATAATTTGATCCTGATCGAAGTGTGAGCACGACTAGAATACTCTTGTTCGGCTGACCTCGTGATCTTCTACCATAATCCTATTGCACTTTGATAACGAACTAAGTATGGGTTCAAAAACGTGATCTCCTTACCTTCACAGAACCTTTCTCTCAATATTTTGAGTATTAAGTCTTGTGTCCGACTAGAAGGCATAGCGGTGCATATAAACAACAATAGGGACCCTAAGGAGAAGTATGGGCTAGCCTTCCTATATAATTCTGAATCTTAATCCAACCCGGATTAATTTCAAAGTATATAAATTACAATTCATACTACTACAGAATTATAATTGCATTTTCTTTGCATATCTTAAAATTATATTTCGAGCTTTATGTTATTCAATGTTTATTTATCTCCCTACGTTAAAATTATAAATACCTGTTGATTAAAATAAATTACTGATAGTTTATTTAATCAACATCTATAAAATTTCTTAAGACTTTTCACTTAACTTATTCGTTATGTCGGATACTAATATTCACCTACAAGGTTTGACATAATCAAAACGTATAAGTTTGCTTAAGAGAATATCATCAATCTCTATAAAGGGACGTTGATTCTATTAATAATTAACAGTTATCAAACACTTAATATTGTGACCCAACTCATCGAGACTATTGGCCCACAAAGCCTCACTCTATAATGAATCAAAGTCAACAACATTAAATGTACATATCTATGAATTATCTTTGGGTTAAGAGCACAAGCATTCATAATAACTAAGAGGTACGAATTGTAGTCGATAGTCAGTATAAATACGATTATCTCAAAGCGGTCCTATTCAGTACACACAAAGTGTACTAATACAGTGAGTTAAAACTATACCATATCCGTAGTCAAAACAGACCTACTGAAATACAGTGTTACAGTCATACTTGTGGTGTGTCCAATTCCACCTAAGACTGTAAACCAAAGACTTGTATTCTACAAGAACCGAAAATCTAATCTTTTGTGTGTAAGGGACCGGTCCCAACTTGGTACATCATTGCAGTGCTAGGCATAGTTAGAGTTTACAAATCTGAACTTTGCTCTTCTTCTTATGAATTGTACAGTAGTGAAGTCCAGGTATCGATCCATGAAAAAGTTGGTTACTGAATTGGTAAAACTTTCATACTGAGCTTTAGCACTTAGTACGCCACTCTTTTTAATCTAGATTTGAGGATTAGAACCTAAAACAAAACACTAAACATAATACTTGCTAATGGAAGAAAACAGAGATAGTCATGGGGGTTACTTCTTCCCTGACTTGAACATAGGATATCTTATTCTCACTACTTAATGCAAAGATCAAAGTTTTATGACCTTGATTGGAAAATTAATCTTTGAAACTCTACTCATGACCAAGATATGTAAAGAGGTAGGCTTTTTCCTCAAGACAATAAGTCTAGATATGAAGGACATGGAATCAAGCAATGGATATACCAAAATTAATTTCGGGCATAACCAATCAAGACTATAACACTATGCTCTAGCTTTTAAGATTGGAACTCCACTCACCTTCTACGTATGATGAAATTCATTTGAGAAGATATCCATGTTCAAGCCATGAGATGAAGGTCATCCAATGACTAGGCTTTTTAAATTTAGCTTAGCATACTTAATGAGAAATTGAAATCAAAAGAGAAAGTTAGGAAACATGGTTAAAAACTAGAATTGGATTTGAAACTTTCACTTCAATTGAAGAAGTACACCAGATAATGAAATACAATATGAAAATAACTTGCTACTTGCTTACTAGAAAGTAAGAGTGCAAGACAACAACAAAATAGAGCTTAACTTTTAAAGTATAAAACTTGAACAACTAAAACATATCTACGATTAGCTTTCTACTTCTATCTCTAGCTGTCTCTCCTTATCTAAATATCTAAGAATTGTATGTCAAAATTGTATATTTCTCATTACATCAAAGGTCCTATTTATAAAACTAGCTCTCTTCCTTTTGAAACAAAATATTCTAAAAAATTCTTGCTTAGCCTCTAGGTTTTATTGAAGAGACAACTTATTACATCATTTGTTCTAGGTTTGGTTAAAGTAACCTCTGCTGATTAGCCCTCATGGTGGTCGAGGTATTCTCCTTGGAAATTGGTCCAAAACAATGGCTGAAAGGTCCAAAAGTTGCCTTTGAAAAGTCAACAATAGTGGTTTGTTTGTAAACAGAACATCCATATCTTACTGCTAAACATTCGTATGTGTTCCTCCTCTGCCTTTTTTAGTCTTCAGTCTGTCTTCCGAACATTCGAATATTACTGATAAACATCCAGATATTTACTTTCTCTGCATTCTTCTACTTTTTCTATATCCGAATTTTTCTTCAGGATGTTGATCTGCTTATGAAAACATTCGGATGTTTTTGAAAAAATCTGAATCTTTATTGCCTCTAGTTTTCTGACTTGGTCTACTATATTTGGTCAACATCTGGATGTTTAGGGCTTTCATCTAGATGTTTTTCTTCTCTGGATTCCTAGCTTTGGCTTGTCAATATAGAATATCCGAATGTTTTGTGATTTCATTCGGATGTTTTCCTTCTCTATTTTCTCTGGCCTTGGCTTAGTAGCTTTCAATCATCTGGATGTTTATAGACTTCATTCGAATGGTTTTGTTCTCTGAATTCTTGGTTTATCCTTGGTCAGGCACATCATCTGGATCTTCAAGGCTTTCATCCGGATGTTTTTGCTTTCTGGTCATCAACTTCAACAACAACACTCATTTGCTTTTTGGACACTTTCTTGCTTCCTTCCTGAGCTTTAATCACGTCAATGCTTTGTTTCAATCTCAGGATAACTTCATAGATCATCCGGGAGTCACAAAGACTTTACGCAATATCTTTTTAACCTATTTTTCCTGCAACAAGAAGAAACGTACCTTACGTGCAATATCAGTCAAAAATTTAGAATTAATCATAAATGCAAGTGTAAAACTACCCCGCCAAGCTATAGGATATGCTAATCACACCCCCAACTTGAGGGTTGCTAGTCCCTAGCAATAAAAAACTTAAGATAATCACAAAATCACAAAATTTTGACAAAGTCTCCCTTGTATATTAACATCATATGGCATATGCCTATTCTTTGTTCGCCCAACCAATGCATATGAAATACATGCTGCATTTCCTTATTGCGCAACCATTCACGAATTCGACTGAACATTCTAAGTTATCATGGCATGCAAGTTTCTAGAAATCAATATGAGTCTCGATTCCAAACCTCACCAGACAATCTCTAAAAATAAATTTCACTCCAAAAATTCAAGCCATATCCCACAACATGCACAACAATAATGCAATAGTGACAAAAAGACTATGCATTTCAAGGAATTTAGCGCATTCTCAACTACGAATTATACATAATCAACAAAGGATGAAATATGCCAAGCTATCAACCATGCAAGCATGCGAAACACAATTAAATTTAATTCAAAACTAACATGGGATCAACTGAGAATCTTGTATTAGCTTATAATGATCATGTGTTACAAAAAATGGTTAGATTGCAAAACAAGTACCGTCCCGTGTACATGGTGCAAGAAAGGCTACCCTGAGACGATACTTACCTAACTACTGCCATGACATCATACTACAATGACAAACTTCAACTTAACAACTACTGTGCAAAATACAAACTACATACTACTAATGACACGACTACTCCGAAAACATATCGTTTGATTAACAACCCACAAAAACTATGTGTGATAGTGGTGTTTGGTAACAAGGTGTGGCGGGTGGTGGCTTCCAAATTGTCAAATCATTGCTACTCCCAGCATCATCCTTCTTCTTGTTCAAATTACACAATAAGGCCTCAATATCTATGTCATCTCCTCAATCACTGTCTGAGTTGTCAACATCCACCACATCCTCTGGGTTTATCTCTTCTATCACCACATTTGTTTTTCTTTTCCTCTTTTTCCTCTCACTTCCCACTTCTTTTTTGATAACTCCTCACTAACCCTCAACAACTGTGCATTCACTCTTGCTTGGATCCTTATTGCATCCCTCATTTCGGCTCAGAATTTGGCATTTTTAACCCTCTCTTGCCTTATCTCCATAAAAGTGGCCTTTTGGTCTTTAATGATCATGTTCTGCTTCTCGTGGATGTCTTTGATCTATTGGTGGGAGGTAGATTGGGTAGTGGGTGGTGGAGTTTGCTAGAATGGTGGTTCATTATCATAACTTGTTTAAGAATGGGATGGCATGGGTGGTGAGGTACAAGGTGGTATCTCATGGGTAGTGGAGGTGGTGGTTTGCTCGGTTTTTAAAATTGCAGATTGGGAATTGGCCCAGCTTTTGAAAACAAAAGTAACATTGATAGGCCCTGGGTATTCTTTTGTTATTTGGGTTCAAAAAATTTCTATGTCCTGCTCCTCCCAAAAGTGCGTGATCATGGTCAGAAAAATCATGTTCGCATTGGCCCTCGTTTGCATGAAAAAACACATCTCTTGGAAAATGACTTTTCCAAAGTCAATCATTGCGTTGTTCATCATTGCATGCATAAATCAAATGGTTCGTGGTGGTAGCTTCTTCTCTTGAGTTAGGGGGTATATGTTGTATTTCACCACTTTGTTCAACAATTCATATTCTGGCTTTAATGACCCGGTCATAAACTCCCCATTGAATGTCAAAGGATCCTCACAAATTAGGGAGGCATAAAATTTTTTATCGAAGGTGGAGGAGTCAAAAGAGATCTTGCAGATATCAACTGTGTCGGGGACGGGAACCACGCACTCAAGATAATCTAAAATCCTCTCTGGTATTAACCAAATAATTTCTCCCCGAATCTTATTTCAAGTCTAGGTTCCTCCCCTTTCACTCTTTCCAAAATTATATTGGCATAAAAAGTTTCGACAAGCTCCCTCACATATTCCTCTACAACTTTGAAGAATTGATCAAATTGACAATTTTGTAATTCCATCACCACTTTATTTGTCAATGAAATACTGATTTTGTTCACTTGCCGCTCAAAAGTAATGTTTTTCTCCTCCAACTTCTTCTCCCACTTCCCCACCCTCCTCTCCTTTTTTCTCAATGTTACTCTCCTCAACCCTTTGTTTCTTTTACGTCTTAGTTCGAGGGTTATTAGTTTTAAAGGGTTTAGAGGGTTGTTTTCATTTGGGATTGGTTTGGATGGTTTAGTTGGTTTGAAAGGTTTGGACTTGAATTTTGGTTTTGGTTTTGGCTTTCCCTTTTTCTTTTGAGATTGTCATCTTGGCTTCAGGTAACAAAACTCTTACCTCCCTTGGAGTCATTCTCATTCCTTGAATCATGAATAAAAGACCCCCGAATTGTGGATCACTGGATGGTCTAGTGATTTTTCTTCTAGTGATGAGTTTTTAGTGGTTTTTGTTAGTTTTCCTTTGGAGGACCCCTCTCCTACATGTACCCTCTCAATTTCATATATCAATCTCCTTGCTATGCTGGAGTTAAGTGTTCATCAAGGCTATTTTCCTCATCGGTATCAGAATCACTCATTCAGTAATCACTATCAAATTGTGGGTCTATGGGGGTTTCTCTAAGCTCCTTATCCATCCCCTTAGCCATTGTTAACAACTAGAAAACTTCAAAAGGTGATGGAAAAATTTACTCCTAAAAGAATCCAACCAAACCCTAGTTATCAGTAAAACGCACACACCCTTGACCTTTGCTCTGCCTTGGAGCAAAAATTTGAGGAGGAGGAGGACGGTGATGGTTGGCGGTGGTGGACATGGATGTCGGTTCAAAATTGCTAGTCTTTTTGCCTCCTTCGGTTCAAATATTGTGTGAGGAAATAATATAAATTGTTAGATTTTTATATGCTCAGGTTTTTTTTTAGGATTTTGGTGAAAACATCCAGATGATGTTGAGAAATATCCGGATGTTTAGTGTCCCTGGCTACAAATAGATTTTTCTGGAATGACGGAAGACCTGGATGCTTGTTACAAACATCCGGATGTTTGATGGCTCTAGTTTAAAAATGGATGTTTGGGGTGATGGAAGATCCGAATGTGATTTAGAAATATCTGGATGTTTGGTGGCTCTGGTTTTCAATTTAGTTTATACAAAAAGGTATATCTAGATGTTCAATGGATTGGTTCACTTTTAGAGGTAAATAGCCGGATATTTGGGGCTTTCATCCAGATGTTGTTTGGATAGAAATTCAGATGTTTCTTCAAGTTATTGCTCCGTTGACAACCACACACATATCACACAATTCTAACACCTTATATCACTGGCCACCTATGGTTTGTACAAGAAAATTGATACCTGACATGGTTCAAAATTTAAGGTATATGAGAATCATATGGTTTAAATCACCGAACATGACCTTGTTCATTTCCCGTGTCATGTTATGAATTTCAACTTAATGTCTTTGCATATCTCATCATGGCATGACATATAGCATTTATTGGAACAAAAAAAATAAAGAGTTCAAGTGAACTACATGGGATATGAGTAACAAAAATGAATCTCCACTCTTTGTAAATCAACTTCACTCACATGCACATTCTCACTCTATATTGTTCAACAAAATTTATGCATGTACACAAAAGGTAGAATAGCAGCTCTAAAGCTCATAATATGCATGGTTCAAAACATCATTGCGCATATGTCAATTGACTTTATAATAACAAGGGAGATTAGACCAAAGTACATCAAAATATACTAAAATACACTAAATTTTGAAATTTTGAAAATGGGGAATAACACTGATCTCTCCCCCCAACTTAAAGTTTTTACTATCAGAAGACAATGACGCATAAAGCATAACAAAAATAGGAAGATCATACTTGGTAGATGAAATGTCAATCACCATATACCTCGACCAAGTTTGAGGATTTGCATCACTTGCTCTTTTCATCATTAGAAGTGCTCCTAAGACTCAGTCTTTCGGCTCCAAGTTGTGAAACTATAGCTAATCACATAGGACCATCACTGAGGCTTTATTGGACTAACAACCGCAACACAGAGTTGCACCCATGACTTTGGGCTCCTAAATGCCTCACTCACGTCAGCTTAGATTCAAACTACCAAGGCTGATGTGGCAGCGTGTTCATCCTGTAAAGACTTAACAACCAATTACATACTAAGAGTAAAAATAACTCTTTCAACAACATCAAATGATTAGTAGGTTAGTCCAAAAATAAAACATAAGGAAATAACAAGGAAATTTGAATTATAAACTCATCCACCTCCTTCTTTATGCGAAAGACACATGTATTACTTTTCTCTCTTGAAAAAGACTGTGCTTACCTTTTTGTTAGAAGGATAGTATGCATGTGATTCAACAATATCTTGAGAAGAGGCACCATTATCTAATAGGGTACGACTCCCTTTGGTTTTAGCCAAATTCCTTACCCATCACTCTACTTTGAAACAATCTACATGGAGCTTCGATAGTTAAGCCCAATGATTCGGATAGATTTCTCATTGTCTATGCACCTACTGTCATACCCAACTTCGAAGGTACTACATACATAGCTTTAAACAAGGTGATTATACCAGACCAGTAAAAAGGGGTGGTTCGAGCACTGTGAATACTAGAGTTATCTTAAACTCCATAGATTTATAGTCTCTTAGACTTCTCAATGCTTACCATCATGAATAATCTGGAGCAATGAGCTCCTCCTCAATTTCATCCGCGGCAAAATTTTCAAGAAAGGGTTTAAGGCGATGGCAGTTTACTTTGAAACTATGTTGATTTGCAGGGTTCTCAATTTCAGTGGCACCATGTGGAAATATGATCTTGATAATATAAGGTCCAGTCTATCGAGATCGAAACTTTTCGTGAAATAAATGTAGCTATGAATTGTACAACAAGACGTTTTGACCTAGAACAAAGGTATTTTCTATGATTTTCTTGTTGTGAAAGGCTTTTACCTTACATTTATAGATGTGAGCGTTATCATAGGCATCCTTACAAATTTCTTCTAACTCATCAAGTTGAAACTTGCGATGGGCACTGGCTTGGGGTAGGTGATAGTTCAATTGTTTAATTACCCAATATGCCCTATGCTCTAATTCAATAGGTAAATGGCAAGCTTTGCCATAGACTAGACGATGTGGTGACATGTCCAAAACTATTTTACACGTTGTACAGTAAGCCCACAATGCATCAATTAGTCAAAGAGATCAATCTTTATGATTGGGGTTAACTGTTTTTTAAAGAATACGCTTAATTTCTCGATTTGCTAGTTCTGCTTGCCCATTCATCTAGGGTAATAAGCAGTGGAAATTTTATGATTAATCCCGTACTTTTTTACTAAGGAAGCCATAAGGTGATTGCAGAAATGTGTCCCTTGGTCATTGATTAGTACCTTGGGCATCCCAAATCTAGAAAGTATATATTCTTTAAGAAATTTGATCCACTACCTTGTGACCATTCGTATGCGTTGCGATGGCTTCCACCCGTTGAAAATGTAATTAACAACAAGGAGAATGAATAGATGCCCAAAAGAATTAGGAAATGGTCCCATGAAATCAATACTCCAACAATAAAAAATTTCTATGATAAGGATGGAATTGGGAGGCATCATGTTTCTATGAGAAAGAGCTCCAAGTTGCCGACATCGATAACATAATTTACAAAACGCAAAGGCATCTTTAAAGAGATTAGGCCAATAGAAACCGCTCTGCAAAAACCTTGGCGTGGCCTTTTTAGATGAAAAGTGACCTCCACACACTTCAATGTGGCAAAATAAAGGATATCCTTCTGCTCATTGTTAGGTGCCCACATATCCTAAGGTAGACTTTCTGGAATTCTTATCTGACATAAAGTCTGAGTTTGTATACCCATAGGGTATTAGACTGTCTGATTGGTAAATCAACATATAATTTCTAATTCTTTTCAAATATTTGAAAATATATTTTACCGCAGTCCAATTTCTAATTGCTAGCCATGCCTACAACATAGCATACATGAGGCTTTCTACTGCAAAAGCATAAGTAACTATTCTCATCTTATCTTCCTCTTCAAGTGTTTTAAGACACTGATTATTGGATAGATAGATTACATGTCTGAAAGGGAGGAACCCTTTCTTGCAATTTTGCATGCCAAAACGAGTAAGAATCGTATCAATATAAGTAGCATGTGATAATCCCAACATCCTTTGGTTGCGATCTCGAATAATCTTAATTCCAATGATGTGACCAACTTCTCCCAAGTCCTTCATATCGAATTGGTTGGACAACCACACCTTTACTGAAGATAACACTCTCACATTGTTTTCGATGAGCAAGATATCATTTACACATAGTACTAAGAACACCACTATTTTCCCGTTGCATCTATTGTACACACACAACTCATCTGAACATGGATCAAAACTAAAAGATTTGTTTGCCTGATCAAAACGAATGTTCCAATACCTTGATGCTTGCTTAAGTCCATAAATGGACTTCTTAAGCTTGCACACACTACAACAAATCGTACCATTCTTAGCATTTTTAAAACCCCGGGAATAGTCTCAAAAACGTCGGCAAATCCATTTCCGGTGTTTTTCAAAAACGTCGACGTAAATGGTGATGGAAAAAGTTCCCGGCATTTACAAACGTCAGGAATAATATCGACATATTACCCTTGTTTCATAAAATACCGGTAAAAGTTTTCCGGCGAGAAGCTAGTTTCGGCTCTGGCGAAGCATTTCCTGCGTTTTGAAAAATGCCAGGAATAGTTTTGTGGGATTTTTCAAAACACCAAGAAATAGTGGTATAAGCGCCATTGGTATTTTTATTTTGCCCAACGTTTTATAAAATTGCCGGTAATAAATTTTTGGGATTTCTAAAAATGCCAAAAATATAGTATTTATGCCAATAGGTTGCAAAATAAATAAGAAAGGAAGCACAGTTCAAAGGCCTCAATAGATGCAGTAGGTTGCAAAATAAATAAATAAGGAAACTGCCACATATTTCTTCTGGTTTGATACATCAAAGATACACGACTAGTGCATTATGTTAACTTTATAAATTGGCTACATAAAATACAACATGAGCAGTAATTTCATCCTCTCAATATTTAAATAAATTGTTTTGACGAGAATATGTTTTGGGTTCTGCACCATTGCGGCATTCATCTACGAGAGCTAAAGTTAACATTTCTGTGGAGAACTGATCATCTGCTTTCAGCCGTAGACCCTGATAAAGAGACAATGATAACATGATATTTAAAATAAGACCAACAAATATATAACTTTGATTGAATTATTCAAAGAGATATAGGGGAAGAGGTGAAAATAGATGTGAATTAGTCAAATATATAACTTTTGAGTAACTTACTTTGTGATAGTATGTAATTGCTGCAGTAAAATTATCCTCCAGAAGTAGAGAAAATAGATGTTTATTTCAGTCCATTTGAAAATAGCCTGGGAAACTTTTCTAAAATGCTCATCAACTTTATACAGTTCAATAAAAAATAGGATATCAGAAATACCCTAAGAGCTCACCCCTTTTATTTCAACTAATTAGCCCAGGCTTTTGTACTTGGAGGGAGAGTAACTCCAGGCTCCAAGTCAGAATGACATTGTTATTCCAATGGTTTATATTTGAAAATTGCACAATCAAGTCATACAAATCTCCACTAGAAAACAACCTAACATGATGACTCAAAACTCTTCCAACTTCCTATTGAACAAATTGATGGCACAAAAGCAATTTAAGTTGAGCAAATTGAAATCATAACAGTCACCAATGAATCTCTTTCAATAGGATAGAAAAAAAATTGATGTACTATGAAAAAATGATGTCAACCTTACCTCGTTGTCGTGGCCAAATATATCCTCCACTAATCTCTATTTGGTGCGACATTGCAACACAAGCACAAGCTGATCTAACACTTGTATAAAGTATACATGAAGCATCCATTTTGCAACCATCTCGAGCAAGCCCTGAAACAATTTCACATGTTCGAGGCTTCTTAATCGTTGAACTTAGCAATATAAGTACAGTGGTCTTGGATTCCGTTTGGCCGAGAAGGGCCTCTTAATCCCCGAACCAATTCCAATAGCTCTTTAGCTCTATACCTTTTGGCCGAGAAGGGCTTTTTTGTCATTTTACCTTCTAAATAGGATTCAGAGACTAGAAATTACTTTACTTCCAATTAACCCAATGGTTCATTTCGAACCAGTCTAGAAATTCTTTCATATTAATACGACTCAAACGTAAGTGCCAAAGATACGTTTGGTTCAATTAAGATGTTGTCTTCCTCTTACATGATATACTATTTCTATTATTCAATTCATTTAGTTACAGTGTGGGAAAGATATGATTAATAACATAAAGATCATCCACCAATGAACCAGAACATATAAAACATTTGGGCCCCATTTGCCTTAACTTGATTATTTATGATCAAGTTTTGTCTCTATTCAATTTTTTTTCCGCATTTGTTGTTTTAGCCTCAATTTTTTGTGAATTATTGGTCTGTCTCGATGAGACGAATCTAAAAAGTATAAAATTATGTCCATAAACTAAAAAACATCACTAAAGACGAAGAATAAGTAAAAAAAATTCTATTTTTGGATTATTTTTATCTTTTCTGAACTTTTTTCAAATTTGATCAATGATTTGTAACTTTTCTGAAAGCTTTTGTCAAGACAAACCAATAATCCATAAAAAATTGACGAAAAACAAAAAAGTACAAAAACATTTCAAATAAGGACGAAACAATAATCAAATAATCAAGTCAGATCAAACCTAACCTTATTATTAAATTTAATAATCGCAGAGTTATTAAAATTAACTAAATAATTGTTTTTAACTAATTTAAAAACTAAAATTAAATTTCTTCTAATAGAAGGAACATACAGACAATATTTTAATATCAAAATCCTATCACTATCAAAATTAAGATATAAATCTCTCTTACTGCAACTGCTGCTACTTTCGTAGCATTCCCACGTGTAGGTAAACCTCCCATCACTAAGCTGTTGGTTTCTTGAAACCCCTGCAAAGAATTACAAATATGATTAGTGGCTCCCTTATCTACACACCAAGAATTTGTAGATAATACCGTTAAACATGTTTTAACCACTAGTGAATATGTTTTACCTTGATTGTTCAATTTGTTGAGATAAACCAAACATTGCTTCTTCCAGTGCCCTGACTGCTTGCGGTGAAAACACGTGCCCTTAGATTTTTTCACTCCACTTTGAGGTCCATTATTCACTTGAGGAATTGAACTTACTTCCGCGTCATCTCATCAGCCTTAACCCACTTCTTATAAGGCTGGACTTCCTCATCAGTTGCCTCCTTATCAGATTTTTATGGGCAATCCACACTGAGCACATATTTGTACTTTTCAGTAGTCAACTTGAGGAATTGAACTTACTTCCGCGTCATCTCATCAGCCTTAACCCACTTCTTATAAGGCTGGACTTCCTCATCAGTTGCCTCCTTATTAGATTTTTATGGGCAATCCTCACTGAGCACATATTTGTACTTTTCAGCCGTCAACATATATCCAAGTTTCTTTTCTAGTCAATATAATTAGGTTCAGTGAGTTTATTTTTTTTTAGAATGACTGAAAGTGGATTGAAATAGCTCATTCTTGAATCTAAGAATCACATAATAACAATTATGAAAGGCAAATAAAAACTTTGAATTCCATTTAAAATATTGGTTCCCTTTATCGAACATTTTTAAAGAAAAACGTTGACAATTTGTTACACCATGAAAAGTATTTTTCGATGGGAAGGTCAACTACTTTTCATCATTTGTGCAGATAAGTCTATTCCTTTTAATTTTGACTATATAGACAAAAAATTATTGTCAAGTAAAATTAAATAACCGACTCAACTTTGATCATACAAATAATAGCAGTGACTCAAATAGAGATGATACTATTATTTATAGCTAATTGTTGACCATCACCTCATACTAAATTAATTATTCCATAAAGAATCATTTCAGATGGAGACATAATTCACACAATAATTAAGTTAGAGCTATCCCACTGAAGCTTGTACTGATAATTTCACAATTAATTTTGTCCGATGTGGAGAAAAATTCAAAATCAACACACAAAATTAATCATATTATCTACAAACTAGTGATGAGTGATGGAGACCATGAAATTTGTACGTGACAAACTTCCTCTCCCACTTAGTTATTTAAAAATAATTTTTCATGAGGGTTATAAAAATATTTGCATGTGAGTAATCTATGTATAGGTTAATATTCTATGTTGTCCAAAATTATAAAAGAACTATAATTAAATAAGGAAACAATACCAATCACATATGACTAAGGTAACATAAACATAATAGAAAGCCCAACTCTTATGGTCAAATCGTCAGTTTCTAAAACAAGCTTGATACTTGCCGTCAACTTGTCCCCCAAAACAAAGTTGATGTTGACGTAGGGGGCAAAACAAAATTGATGTTGACGCAGGGGGTCGAATGGGGTAGAGCTATGCATTGTTTCTTCAACAGAAACACATCGTTACATATTGAGTCTATGCCTACAAATAGGAGTTCACAAGGCTATATCAATAGAAACAGACGTTGTGAATAAGTTGAAATCGTTACATCAAACCCTAAACCTCCATATGATTGGAGTTCACATGCTACGTATTAATATTACAAATTCCAAAACTAGTAATAAAAAAAATTTGTAACCCGCATAAAAATAGTGTGGGATCCAATCACACTAAAATTGACTATCACACAATCATATATGTGTGACCATAATAGTGGAATAGGAGAAACTGCAAAACAAACGTTAACACAATACTACGTTCTATTTACGTGGACAACATGGTCTGTATAAACCACACACGTTATCACAGTCGGCTCTAATACCACTGTTAAGGATCGATTTTCGAGATCTAGTGATGAATGCGCACAGATTATACAATAAAAAAATATGAAACCCTACAAGGCAGAATTAGGATTTATACCTTCAAGATCTCTCTAGTTTGATCTCGACAACCTTTATAGTTTGGCCCAACAAAAGTATGACAACAACAGGAATGATTTTGCTCGATTGATCTTGCGATCTTTTACTATAATCCTATTGCACCTTGATCAAGAACTAAGTGTCGGCTCAAAATCGTGATCTTCTTGTCTTCACAGAACCTCTCTTAATATTTTGAGTATTAAGTTGTGTCTAGCCAGGAAGGCATAGCGGTGTATAAATAGGCAACAATAGGGATCCCAAGGAGAAGTATTGATTAGGTTTCCTATACAATTCGGAATCCTAATCTAACTCGGATTAATTCCAAATTATATAAATTACAATTCATACCATTACAGAAATAATTGCATTTTCTTCCCATATCTCAAAATTATATTTTGAGTTCCATGTTATTAAATGTTTATCCTTAAGATTATAGATACTCATTGATTAAAATAAATTACTAAAAATTTATTTAATCAACATGTATAAAATTCTTTAAGACCTTTCACTAGCTTATTCATTATGTCGGATACTAATATCCACCTGCAGGGTTTGACATAAAGGGACATGGATTCCATTAATAATTAACAATTATCATACACTTAATATTTTGATCCAGCTCATCAAGACTATTGGCCGACAAGGCCTCACTCTATAATGAATCAAAGTCAATAATATTAAATGTACGCATCCATTAATTATCTTTGGGTTAAGAGCACAAATATTCATAATAACCATGAGGTGCGAATTGTATTATACTGTCAGTATAAATAAAATTACCTCAAAGTGGTCATGTTCAATACACACAAAGTGTATTAATACAGTGAGTGAAAACTATACTATTTCTTATAGTCAAGACAGATCTACTGAAATGCTGTGTTATAGTCTTACTAGTGGTGTGTCCAATTCCACATAAGACTGTGAACAAAAGACTTATACTCATTCTACAAGAATCAATAATCTAATCCTCTCTGTGTAAGCCAAGCTCCACATATCAAATTATCTACTATGTGAAATAAGAGACATCCATGTGTAATATGATAAGATATAATGCAAACATTGCCATAAAGATTCTCATAAAAAAGAAATAATTATTTAAATAATTCAAATAAATATTAGTCCATTACATAAAGTCATGACTTTTAGTATGAAACTCTAATAGCTTTATCACATTTTTTGGATGCACATGTAATTTTACATCAAGTCCTCTTGCGCTTGGACTCTACAACAAAATTGAGTTGCCGAACGCAAACTAGGTCACATTTTGACAATCACTCATGCTTTCCTATTGCATGTGCATGTTCTTAAATATTACTGGAGTGATGTTGTTCTTACTGATGGTTACCATATTAGTCAGATGTCCTTTATTGTCTTAGGCGGTTAAATACCATATGTTTTACTATGTCCTGATCACTTACTTTACTCTCTTCTCCCCTAAGATTTTTTGCTGCACTTGTTATGTTCATGCATTACATCTTGGCCGGGATAAACTTAATCCTCGGTCCATCAAGTGTGCCTTCTTGGGCTATTCGCGTACTCAAAAGGGATATAAATGTTATTTGCCCACTCTTTATCGTTAGTTTGTGTGCGTTGATGTTAATTTTCATGAGCTTGTTCTCTTTTTTTGCAAGAGCTCATTCTACTTCTGAGGTGCTGCCTGCACCTATCCCTTTCCCAACACCCTTTCCCTTGCCCACCACACTCCCCCACCACCCTTGCAGGTTGCTATCGAAAAGAATCTCCGTCATCGCTTTCGCTTGCTATCAGTCCTTTCCCTCCGTTTGAAGATCCGCCGCCTCCTTCGTCTCCTGTTCCCATGCCTCCATCTCCAGCCTCTTTACCCATTTCTTCGCAAAGATATTCGTACTTGTACTACTTCTCATCCCATTGCTCAGGTTATTTTTTATGCTTATCTTTCCCCATCTCTTTGCGCTTTTTCTACTTTTGTATCCTCTGTTTTTGTTCTAAACACTGTTTAGGAGAACCGGTCAATTTCTAAGTGGCGTACAGCTATGCAAGAGGAGATGACTGCTCTTCATTGGAATCATATATGGACGCTGGTACCTCTTTCTTCCGGAAAGACTACTGTTGGGTGTCGTTTGGTATTTGTTGTAAAGTATCATTCTAATGGGACTGTTGAGCATTGCAAAACTCATCTTGTGGCCAAGGGTTGTATTTAGACTTATGGTGTAGACTATGCCGAAACCTTCTCCCTAGTTGCCAAGCTCAGCTCTGTTCGCCTTCTTATCTCTCTTGCTACCAACCTTGGTTGGCTCATTTTCTAATTAGATGTCAAAAATGCCTTCTTGCATGGTGATCTCGTTGAGAAAATTTATATGGAGCAATCACTCGAGTTTGTTGCTTAATGGGACTCCTCTAAGGTATGTCACCTTCAGAAAGCCTTTTACAGGTGATAATCTTATTGATACTTGCCAAACTAAGCCCTCAGAGTGTTTAAGCAACAACCAAGGGAGAATCTTATTGATTGTCTATTAAATGATATTATTATTACAAGTGATAATAAGAAGGGTATTGATAATTTAAAACTTTTCCTACAACGCCAGTTCCATACCAAAGACTTGAGGAAATTGAGATATTTCTTGCGTATTGAGATAACACGTTCTAAGGATGGTATTAATCTATTGTAGAGAAAGTATGCGTTGGATATTCTAGAAGAAACTGGCTTACTAGTATCGAAGCCTGTCGAGACTCTTATGGATTCTAATGTCAAATTATGTGTTGATCAGAGGGAAAGCTGCTTTCTAGTCTGGATTAGTATTGTCGCTCGGTGGAAAAACTAAATTATCTTACTGTTACTCGTCCGGATATTTCATTTGTCGTTAGTTTAGTTAGTCAATTTATGTTTGCTCTCTGTATCCCACACTGGAAAGCTGTTCTAAGAATTGTGAGGTACCTCAAGGCTCATCCAGGACGTGATCTGTTCTATCATACTAGTGGACACTTACGGGTTGAGACCTTCACTAACTCTGATTAGGAAGGTAGTATGTTTGATAGCAAATCCACTATAAGATATTGTATTTTCTTTGGTGGAAATCTTGTCAATTGAAAAAGTAAGAAGCAAATGGTAGTTGTGTGATCTAGTGCTGAGACCGAATATAGAGCTATGGCTCGCACAACTTGTGAGACAGTCTGGATACGTTCTTTTCTTGAGGAGATAGGATTCTCAGTACAGTTGTCTGTAAATCTATATTGTTATAATAACACAACTATTCATATAGCGTATAATCCAGTATTCTACGAGAGGATTAAACATATCGAAGTAGATTGTCATCTTGTATGAGAGAAATTGACTGGTGTTATAGCTACTTCGTTCGTTTCCACCGATGTTCAATTAAGTGATATGTTTATTAAGCCGTTGTTCAAACCACGATTATAGCTACTTTGTGACAAGTTGCGACTTATCAATATTTACTCTCCAACTTGATTTTACTCTCTAGTTCGATGGGGAATGTTAGAATATTAAAGTTAGAATAAAGTTGAGTCCCACATTGGTTATGTGGAGTCTTGTAGTTGGATAGTTTTATTATAAATATAAGTTTCATGTGATAGGGTAGCTTAGCATACATTATACATTTCTTTTCTATTTCCCTGTCTCTTTCTTTATTTCTAATAACATTTTCCTTGCCTTATTTTCTTTCTAGATTTTTCAATCTCTAACTTAGGTATTGGAGAGCTATTGGCTAGTACCACACTAGTGTCCATAATTTCTTTTCCGATTATTGCTAAGGAGGGATCAACGGAGGCATTATCAGTAGTATATACTAGTTGTGGAATTTGGTTATGTGTGGGATGATTCCCTATATGATTGGTATGACTAGTAGATCGGTTATAACAACTGCTAGTAGATTTGCGAGCTGAAATTTGTGGTGTATGATGTGAATCTAGGGATATGGTCTCTATTCTAAAAGATATTGATCTGGTTCTAGTTATGGGAAATAGAGAATTGGAGGTTTACCGTGCCATCTTTGTGTTCTATTATGATATGAGGGGTAACATGTACTTGGTTTCTATCATTCACATTTGGGACTACTTGGATATGCTCCACGTATTGTTAGTTGATTCATCTTCTTGGATGACTTCCAATCATTTGATGGTTCTATGGGTAATATAACATGTTGTTTAAACAAGTTAGCATGAAATAAAATTATAGGTCTAGAAATTTGAGTAATACCTTTGTACATAGGGAAGTGGTGGCCATAACTTTGGAGTAGATACAATGTATGAGAACAAGATAGGGTCCATTTGACATGTGGTTTTTATTTATTTATTGGATTAGATGTTTGAAGTAGAACTTAATCTAGGTGATACCATTTGGACTGCATTATTTATTATGTTGTTTGATCATAATTAATAAAATATTTTGTTTGACTTTAATAAACAATGACCGAATTACTCTTTTAGATGTATGACGTATTTGAGTATGTAAAAATATTTTTATCTTTCGGTACAGGATGAATTAACAAAAAAATCTCCCAAACAAATCTTCTTTAACAAAAAAATTAGCCAAAATAAGACTGTTTTTTGTAAATAAAAACATTAAAAATTAAACAAACAACATAGACCTAATTAACTCTATATGAATTATCATCTATATCTTATTTTTTGTTTGTACATGAATCAATTGAGGGAAGATACAATACAAGAAATTCCACATCCTCAATCAGCACGTGGATAATTCTCAACGGTCAGATGATCCCGATCAAATATATACTCATCCACTGCAGACAACGCACACCCTTTCAATTTCTCATCCTAATCTTGTTCAGAACACAAAGACAACCTAACCCCTTTACCCTTACCTCTCTCTCTCTCTCTCTCTCTCTCCATGGACCTGTTTGTAGATCCATCGGTGAGTACCGCACCACCACCTGTGGCGGCAGAACCTCCGGTCTACATAGCTCACGCCGCCAACCCCACTCCCCCCTACGCCTCCAACAACCACAACCACCCGCCTTACACCGAGGTACGAAAATATGCGTATATCTTATATATCTCTGAATTATCGTCGCAGCTAGTTGGCTGCCTTTAATAGTAATCATTTGGTGAGTAAAAATTCCGAGTGTTATATTGTCATATTTGAGTTACAATGTCTTTCCTATCTAGTGATGACTGATTTTGGGACGACAGATGATAACGGCGGCTATAACGGCGTTGAAGGAGAGGAATGGGTCGAGTCGTCAGGCCATAGCCAAATACATAGAGAAAAACTACTCGAGCCTGCCCTCGAACCACTCGGCCTTGTTGACTCACCATCTAAAGCGATTGAAGAACAACGGTCACCTTCTGATGGTCAAGCACTCTTACAAGCTCCCTAGATCTGTTCCTCTTTCCTCTTCTACTGTTACTGCCATTGGTGGAAACGGGAATGGTTCGTCTTCTGGGCCGAAAAGAGGGCGTGGGCGTCCACCTAAACCCAAGGTGGATGCTCAGCCCCAAAATGTTATCGTTGGGCCGGAGTTAGTTTTGGTTTCTTTGGGTCTTGCTGATGGGCCTGCCCCTGTACCTAAAAGGCGACCTGGTAGACCACCAAGTACGAAGACTGGGTTCGTGGGGACAGAAATGGGTGGGTTTGTTGATATTAAGAGGCGGCCAGGGAGGCCTTCGAGGCCCAAATCTTTTCCAGCTTCCATTGACCAGAGTGGGTTGGTGGGCACGCAATTGGGTGCGGCTGAGGTGATTAAAAGGGCCCGGGGGAGGCCTCCAAAACCCAAATCGTTGATGGGTCAAAGTGGGCCGAAGAGGAGGCCTGTGCGACTACCTAGAACTGGGCCCATTGGAACAAGACCAAGAGGACGGCCGAAAAAGGATGTTTCTGTGGTGAAGCTACGAGGCAGGCGCCGTGGCCTGCAGCCGAACAATGTGGTGGCTGGGGTCCCTGACGGTGGTGATGGTGGACCACTTGTTGCTATCGGGGGTGGACTGTTGCCGGTGAAGCTGCAGGGGAGGCCGCCTAGAGCTAGTGGGGTTAAGAAGCCCAGGAAGCTTACCGGAAGGCCTGTGGGCCGGCCCAGGAAGGTACGTTTCTCATTTTGCATTTTTTGCTATTATTTGTAAATTAGGCCTTTTGTAAATTAAAATTTTTTCCATTAGTTTTGATGACTTCCTTCTTTTTTCCTACTCGAATATAGGAGTATTTAGAGAGTGAAAGCAAATGACATATATTATCTTTAGCCATCCCATGACCTTAAATAAGTGCACTAAATGATGCTGTAATTTCCAATAGAATTGTGAACTATGTAGCGTGGACGCAGATATGAGATACGTTATTTTAAAAAAAATGGGAATACAGAGACGGTAGGGACTCGGCAATTTTTTTTACATATAATATATATGTACATACATATTATATAATGATTAATGAATGAACGTGAGTACTACTCAAACAAAACGACAATGTAATCAATACAAATCAAAGAGAAGTCCTGCATGAATGTATTATTTTTGACTTGATTAAATATATTGAAGAAAAAAACATATATCTGGAGCAAAAAACGTACTACTGTACCAGAGATCGCTGTGGAGATAGAGATGGAACGTAGATCTGTTTTAGTATTTTAGGGTTTTAAACCTTTAATTGTAGTTAAACATATTTGCCCCCAAAAAATTAAAAAAAAATTAAAAATCTACACCCATCGTGTCCAATCCGTGTCCCCAGCGTGCCCCCTTCAAAAAATAAATTAAGTAAATGGCGTGCCCTATACATTTTTCGGCGTGTCCTGGGAGTGTCCGGCACGGGTACGGGAACCTCCGAGGAGTGTATGTGATGAGTAATTGCTTCTGAACCTGGTTTTATGCCTTTATGTTTAACCAACCCCTTCAATTAGGAAGCACGGGCTATGGATACGAGCAATTGACCCTGTATGTAAGCTGTGCAACTAATTCTTGTGCACATAAAATACACTATGAAACATAAAATACATAAGCTGTGCACATAAAATACACTATGAGCAATTGACCCTGTATGTAACCGATAAATATTATTGTTAATAAAACATGTTAAAACAACTAATTCTTTTTGTAGCTTTGCAAAAGAAATAACATCCTAAAACAACTGATTAAACTAGGAACAAAAATGCGTACTTAGATAATCTAATATAGTTTGATAGAACCGAATATCAAAAAATTCATCACAAGGTAGGACGGTGACGCATCTCACTCTCTAAAAAAATTGCTTCTGCATGTCATGTGGCATAGTGAAGAATGTATTTCTCGTTGCACTATTCTCTAAAGGTAAATGATGCAATCACGGATCATGGTCTCTTTCTACTCCGACTTCTAGCAATGCACATAGATTTCATCTCCTGATATTTACCCATGTGACTTCTCATAGATAGTATTTCCTTCTCTAATAGCTTGCGCAACATTGTCTATTGCTGTTTTAATCATCGTATCAGTCTCGTTATCCTCACGTGCCGTTTTCTTTTTCTTCTCCTTTGAAATTGTTCTGCAAGATCTTGGCTTTTGAGACATTCTAGTTGAACGTGTTGGTGACGTTGCTTGGTCAATAAAATTTCCACATCATTATAGTTTTCTAAAGTAACCTCATTTCGGGATAACATCTCATCAATTCCATCAGTGGTTTCCGTAGGATCCCCACTCGTTGAGTAACACATATCTTTCTATTCTCTTTGTTAGTTTCATCACCTTTACCAGTTGTCCTATCTTTTCCGAACAATTCTGCCATCTTGCCATAATTTTGCATTGGGGTGGTCATCCATTTTTTAGCTGTCAGATTGCTTTATTACAATAAATCAATAAAGAGCATAATTTTTTCCACCGAAGTACATATGAAATGAAAATTGATACTCTTTAAGACAAAAAATAAAAATAGAGCAATGACAAAATACCTTCATCAACTCCTCTCACACTTCAGGTTCAACACTCCACATTTTTGTTATGGCATTCCATGCAAAATCACTCCATCCAAATTTAAACACATCATAACTCTCTTTTGAATGTGATTTTATTGTTTTGAAATGATTTTTCAAGTTATCCTTAGTGAGCTCTGCTCCAAGTTTATCTTTCAATTCTTTTACAATGTTATCATAAGCACTTGTAGTAACCGTAGAATTAACCCTATTCGTCTCACAATGTTGGTGATAAATTATTAAATGCATCGGGTGTCCAAGACACGAACTTTCTTTTGCTCATTGTTGAAACGTACATAAAGAAAAATTAACAAATATAAATGCAATAATAGAATTAAAATCTCTCAATGTCAACAAAGTTTACAAATGAACAAAAACATAAAATGGTAAAGGTCATAGACCTAAGCTTGATTTACTAAGTAATCTATCCACGTGGAAGTTGTTGTCGTGTGCCTAATATTCTCTTCTCATTATCATTTATTAAATACTCATGATTTTGTTCAGGTTCAGATTCTTCTAACTCGAGATCAATTTCATTGAGAATCTCTTCATCTAAATCTACACCCGTTAAGTAGTTGTGCTGTATACAACATGCAAGAACATTTATGTTTTTGAAGTGACAGAATAAGTGGACTCATCACTGTTCATTATTGGGAATCGTATCTTTAGAACTCCAAATGTTCTTTCTATGTCATTGCGTAATGAAGAATGTCGAAGATTGAACAACTCTATTAAATTCTTTGGTAGATGGGTATAATATTCTTTCAAGTGGTAGAGCAAACCTCTATACGGTGTTATAAGACCACTCCTTAGCATGAAGCCCGCATCAACAAGATAGAACTTACCTAACAAAAAATATAATTAAAACTAGTCCGTTATTCTTGATAGGATCGTAAAAATGTTATGTTGTATCAGTCGCCAAAATGACCATTGGGGATCTTTAAGTTGTCTTCTCACCGAAGCGCATTTTTCAATATCTTTGAATTTGGTGCAGTGCCTTCCCATCCAGGCAAGACATGCATGAATCCCAAGTCAAATAAACATGCAGCTAACACATTCTGAGTGGGGTAAACTTTCCTACCACAATATTTTGGTGCATCTTTACTAGAACTTTTGACACGAACATGAATTCCATCAATTGCAAAGTGTGTAATAATGTTAAAAATTTACTAAAACATGAAGTCATGACCTAAATGATTACCAAAAAATAATAAACTAAAATTTTGCTTGAAAGTATGGATAAAATCTATTATTGTATAGTATTTCTGGAGCGACTTGTGGCCCGTTGTGTTGGCAAAAGAAGTAGTCTTCTAGTGATATTAGAGATCTTAAAATACTGTGAAAATGACGATTTATAGTTTCACCCGAGCAACGGAAGATAAAGGAGATTGATTGATTCCTTAAATGATGTCCTAATGTCCTTAAAAATTTTGCAACTTGCACTTCAATCGTTGTTCTTCTTGTTGGTTGGAGACTATCGTAGTTCTTAAGAAGGTCGCATAAACGCACAAAAGCTTGCGACTTCATTCAAGTTATATGGCGACATTCTTCATCGTTAATACTTAGTTGATGAATTAGTTTATCTCGTACTATTTTCTTTTCTGTATCTGGTTGTGTAATACACATATTCATGTACTATTTACGATACCTCATTTTGCAAATCAAGTGATGTACGACATAATAAACTATTTGAATCACAGCCAACTGCCATTTTCTATTCCACATATGATGTTCATTTACATCCACCTATCGTTTAATTATGAAAACAAAAGAGAAATATGATAAAACTCATAAATAAAAAATCATGTGCTTTTAAAAAAATAGTTCACAAATAATGAAACAATCCTTCCTTGGCTAAGATCCCATATATATGCGAAGAGATTAGTGCAATGAAAAATGGAAAACAAAAAGGAGCATTAGGATTGTGCGTGCCAAGAGAGCATCGATTATCATAGAATTCTCTCGTAAGCTTCCCAAATCTCTCATAAAAAAATTAACAAATAGAATAAACATATTCCTGTATTGAATACTACTAATCCAATACCACAATGGGATCAATTCACCATAACAAATAGAATAACAATATTACACAAAGAAAGCCATTAGCAGTCAAAGTTAAAACGTAAAATCACCATGACCAATACGAGTTCGATTGGAAATTAAGCTAGGTGTTTACTTGGCTTAATTTACTTGGCCTAATTTAAAATCACCACACAATTAATTTATTCTTTGAACAAAAAATTGAATAGAGACAAAAAATAAGTCTGAAAAGAACATTATATATGACCCAGATCATTATCATAAGAGAGAAAATCAATCAATACCTATCAGGTTTTGTTTTGTGATAGGTACACTTCAAAAGATATGTATAATAAATGATTCTCCAAGTTATGATTTTTGAACTTAATTTATTTTTTGGGGGACAATAAGATTTGTTACACACTTACATGGAGATGTAGAATAGAGATTTACTTAAGAAGGAAAACAAGAAGTCAACAAAACTCTAGATTCCAAGTTGATTTTTAAAATCTGATGTTAAAGCGTTTGATTTTAGGTCATAATGTTATATAATAATATAGACTTCAAAATTGTGTAGGTTACATTTTCTTGGGTGTTAGAATTTGTGTAGGTAACAAGTAACTTATAATATCTACCTTATTAATTTTATTTTCCAAAGGGTATAAATGAGATTATAAATATGAGTCACACCCTCCACTTCACTCTCCTTCCATTTCCTCCCATCTTTCGGAGGTGAAGTGATATGCTTTAAATAGTTGTACTCTTCACCCCCCCATTTTCCTCCATATCCCTCACTTTTCTTCCAAAATACAAACCAAACACAAAACCAAATACAAAACCTATCTTCAAATTCTTCACCTCTACTCCAAATCCCTTAATTCAAACGAATTGTAAAGCTGAACAAAGAGAAAAACTGAGGATAGACAACCTAGGCAAGATATCCTCTAAATGAGAAGGCACGACCATTGAGTGTTTGCTTATATTGCTTCCATACGAGCTAAAAGATATATCTTTGCTGCAATTAGCGGTTGATATCATTACTATTGGAAGTTTTTTCCATGACTAAATGTGAGAACATTCTGTATGGGTTGTGACTTTTCATATTTCTTAGAGATAGCTAAAGAAAAATTGGTCTTCAGTTGCCAAAAGATCGATATGAGCAATATTAAATGAAATTCCCATGCTAGAATGTGAGACAGAAGGTTTTTTATTGTTGGGAATTTTAATGGATATGACTGCTCATGTTATGGTTGTAGTTTTCACATATGGAAACCTAACCACATGGCAATTGTAGTGGAGCGAGTTGAGCGACAACTTTTTTGGATAGTCATGCTCGTAACCGACTTTGGACCTTATTGCATTCCATAAAACTCTGGGTTGCAAGTATTTTTTTGGCAATAAAGGCAATAAGAGGAAAAGAGAACTTTTTTGAGGAATCAAATGTCGTAAGCAAATTAATCGAAATTCACGTTAGCAACAACTAGATTCAAAAAATAATTGCATCCAAATGGTAAGAAAAGAAGGTAAGAGACTACCATAAATAGTGAGAAAAGTTGTTAAAATATCTGCTATGCCCATAGTACTCAAAATATAGTCTTCTTTTCTTTTCAAGAAAACATATTGTTATGACGTTGATGTAAGATGTTATTTTCCCTTTTCATATTTCTAGCTACTGGTCTTAAATAATTGAATAACAAAGTGAGAATCGTAGAGAATCAATTAGAATTCGGGTCTCAAACAAATTAGGAAATAAATACTAAAAAGGTAAACTGAAATCGTACTTGAGAATGGTGATTTGGAGAAACAAAGAAAGGGTTTTGGGTTTGGTCTATATCTTGTCTCTATTCGGCAACCTAGGAAGTCAATACCAACATCAAGCATACTATTGTGAATATGGCTTCCCTGTTTTTGTTGAAATTCAGACATTATAAGGTGGCCACGGTGTTTGTAGGAGATGGATTTTGTGAAGAGAATATTCTAAGGAATATGTGCAGCTAGAGAGGCTAAGAATAATGAACTCTGATTAGTCAAGGAAAGAAAGAGAAGTGAAGAGAGTGAAGGAGAAGGTAGACACAAGGGGAAAAAGAATGGTAGAAATCTCAAAACTCAAAGTGGGCCTAGGAGGTAGGTAGGGGACAAGTTTTAGATGGAAGAACAAAAGGCTGTGAGAAAGTCTCTCTCTAGCCAATATGTTGTCGTTCACTAAGAGTTAAAGTGTCTAATCAGTGTCCCAATACTTGTTTGACACATGTTCCTTTCCCAAAATATCTGACCGTGATCGCGGTAGGTCCCGCGGCGACCACTTCTCATTTGAAGCCACTGATCCACTATTCCCCTTTCTTTCCTGTAGATAGGGTTGAGAGACCACATCCTCAGCCCTACTCGACCATCGACGTGTTTATGCTACCCTCTCACTCTAGTCCTGCCTCGGCGGCTCAGGTAGATATGGATTAGGAGTGGAATTATGAATCTAGGGGTTTGGCTCAGTCATACTTCTAATCACCAATTTGTTCGACCTCTAGCTGTCTAATGTTCAATGCTGATCCTCGATTTGCAGCCTCAGCTTTGGCGGTGCTTGGATTGCACCCCCCGGGCCTCACCAAGTTGTGGCTTCCTGACCCTGCTAGTTTCGCAAGGCCCGTCTTGGGATAGATTTTGTGACCCCCCTGCCTCCCCCCTGCACGATGGAGCCTCTGTCAGCCCTCTCGGCTTGGGCTCGCGGTTTGAGCCCCCAGAATTTGTCCCTTGCAACTTTTGTCCCGTGGCTCGGTTCCGCTATTTGACCCTCACGGGTTGGGTCCTGCGGTTTGAACCCCGTGTCTAAGGTCTCGTAGTTATCCCTTGCGGCTTGGGTCTCGCAATATGAGCCCCAGGGTTTGGCCCACTCAGTTTGACCCCCGCGGACTAGCCTTCGCGTCTCGGCTTGCATGTCACGCGGACCCCTTGTGGCCTATCTCGGTCTGTGGGCCTCTTGTCGCCCAAGTTTTTCCTGGATTTAAGTCCCGTGGGCCTAAACTTCTTGGACATGGCCTACATTTAACCCCTCGTGCAGGCATAAATTATTTCTCGTGCGTGCGTTCCTCTCGTGCCTTAGGCGCTCTTTCCAGTGTACTTGTTGGGTACCGCATGCGTCACATCAATCTTCTGAAATGTCTTAGACCTCTTTTCTATCGCTCTTGACTTCTTGAATTGTTTATTGGTCACAAGTGCTTTCCATTAACTTTGACCTTTTGGCTTGTCACATCAATCAAAAGGCTTTTCATCAATTTTGGTTTGTCACATCCTCAAAGATGTGTCTTCAAAAGTCGTGCTATCAAAAGTAGTGCCTTGTTGCGTATCTCATCAATCACCCCCCGCCAAAATAAATCCTCCTTGCCGGCTAGATACGGAGCCCTCCGCTATTAATCGCGGGAGGCCATGACGAGATGCGCCGAGAATAGAGAAGAAAAGAGGATTTTAGTGGTAGAGTTTTAGAAGAGAAGAAAGAAGTTCGGAGAAGTATTGAAATGAGATGGAGTGTTCATATTAAACTTTAAAGACTAAAAAAATTTTGAAATTTGAAATTATGAGTGTGATTGATGGGACATGGCAAGACACTATTTTGATAGCACAACTTTTGAAGATACATCTTTTGAGGATGTGGCAACCAAAATTGATGGAAAGCTTTTTAATTGATGTGACAAACCAATGGGTCAAAGTTGATGGAAAACTCTGACTGATGAGATAACTCAAGAGGTCAAAGTCAATAGAAAGTCTTGTGACCGATGGGACAATTCAAGAAGTCAAGAGCGATGGAAAAGAGGTCAAGACATTTGAGAAGATTGATGCGACGTGTGTGGTACCCAAAAAGTACATGGGAAAGAGCGATCGAGGCACAAGACCCGAGCCATGGGGCTTCAAGCCGCGGGGGTTCAAACCGCAGGACCCGAGCCGCAAGTGTCAAATCATGAGACCGAGCCGCGAGGGACAAATTGCGAGGTCTCAAACTGTGGGCCTGAGCCGAGACGGCCGATGGAGGCTCCGCAACAATGACGTGCCCTGTGACGGTACTCCGGGGGGGGGGGGGGAAGGGGTGCATCATGAGAGCTGTCCCAAGACGGGACATGCGAAATTAGCCGGGCTGGGAAGCCCCAACTCTATAAGGCCCGGGGGGTGTGATCCAAGTGCCTCATGAGGCCGCAAATTGAGGATCGATGTTGTGTGTTGGGCAGCTAGAGGTCGAACAAATGAGTGGTTAGAGGTATAACCGAGGCAAGCCCCCATATTTATAATTCCTGACCCGCTAGCCAAAATTGGACGACAACCGTCGGGGAAGGGCCGAGGGCATGGTCTCCCGACCCTATCTATGGGAAAGAAAGGGGAACAGTGTAGGGATCACTGTGAAACCTACTGCGACCGAGAGGCATAGTAGCAGTGGGGCCACCGCGGTCTGACATTTTGGGAAAGAGACATGTCGAGCAACTATTGGGACACCTGACACCAGAGTATGAGCCTAGTGTGCCTATAAATGTTAGGCAGCCTATGTCAAGTTAGGACTGATTAGACACTTGAACTCTGAGTGAGAGACAACATATTGGCTAGAGAGACTTTTTTAAAGTCTTTTGTTCTCCTATCTAAAGCTTGTCTCCTACCTACCTACCTACCTCCTAGACATACTTTGAGATTTGAGATTTTTGCCATTGTCTTTCCTTTTCCTACACCCTTTTCACTTCTCTTTCTTTTCTTGGTTAATTAGAGTTTATTTTTCTTAACCTCTCCAGCTTATTCTTTAGAATATTCTTTTTGCAGAATCCATCTCCTACTGTTTAATCATACTCATTTCATCTTGTGTTTATTATTTCAATCTCCATTTTTAAAATTCAAACGAAAATTGTTGAGGGAAGAAGTTTGAAATTGCGGGAACTAGAAAAGCTTGTTGTGCTTTTTCTTTAGAGTGCAGTTAATGAATTAGTTATAGAAACTCAAAAGAGTAAGTACTGCGTGGTTATGATTGCATTGATTACCAAGTTTGCGCCTATGGTTAATGTCATCATAAGCGATTTATGTGTAAAGCGTGAACTTAATTAGCTATATTTGGACCAAAAAAATCCATTAAGTTTCAGATTTAAGGTGATATCAAATGGGGTTCCCTTTTCATATGTTACAAAAAGTATCATGTGCTTGGCACGCTATCCCATGCTCATTCTCACGCTAGCTAATTGAAATTAGATACATTGTGAAGATATTATACCGATAAATTGAGAAATACAAATGGAACACTTCTTTTCTAACATGAAAGCTTTCGTGGCATGCAATATTGAAAAAGGATATCAATATTCGGAGCCATACATTTGATATTTGGAGATTGTAGTGCTATGCTACTATGTGTTAACAGAGAACAAAAGCGAAACAAGTTAATTCCTCAGTACTTTCTTACCGTAAGATAACACAAAAATTATTTGTTGATCACCAGTTTCCAAAATACAAGACAATAATTGGTCAAGATAAATTCTAACTCTTAACCAAATAAGAAGTATACCGCTATCAAAAGCTAAAGTTTATTAGACACTTGAAAAATGAAAAACAACAAATAACATATAAATCTAAGATCTAAGAGCATTTCCAACAAAGATACCAAATTCAATATGGCAATTTGAACGGTAACAAAGGGCATCAAAACTAATTCTAACAAAAACGTCTAAAGTATTGTCAAATCCAATGAATGTCTCAATTGTGACATCTTTGTTGGATATTAAAAAATTTGAATATCAAATTTAAAGATACCAAATTGGTACATAGGCCATCAAAAAATTTTGACACCTCAAAATTTGACATCTTTCTGAGAGATGCTCTAAATACTAGAACACCTCTGGTAACAAGAATAATTGCCTTGCGCAAAGTAAGGGGTGGGCATTGTGTCGTATCATCTCGGGTTTGTAACAAGATTCTCTCAACTCTCAACCCTAACCCAACCTACTTCTTTTTCATGTTTATCGTGTCGGGTCATTTTTAGTTAGTGTTGGTTAGCGTTTTGTGACGAGATGTTTTGATAATTAACAATATGAAGTGCATGAAGAAATTAAACTTTTTTTTTTGCCCTCCCGAGTTAGATTTCATGAAGTTAATTTCCATTAGATGAAGTTCTTGAAAAAAATGCTTAACATCGTTCTTTTTCCCTTTATTTTTAAAGCAATTCCTATTTTGTAAGAGTCGTGCATGTGTTACGGTTTAGGTTGGTTTTGATACCATGTTGTGAGCTATGAAGTATGGATATTCTGAAACTAGTTATGTACACATAGCGGATACTTCTCGGATTTCGATACTCACCCGATACACCCCGATACGTATCGGATACGCCAAATAAGTATCCAATATTAAAATTAAATTATTTTAATTTTGGATACTTTTCTAATATTCGGTGGATACTTCTAGGATACGGTTGGATACTTTAGGGATACGGCAGGACATGCATTTGATTCGCTTGAGGGTACCAGTATACCTGAAGTTGCTANNNNGGGGGGGTAATTGAATGTTGAAGTTGATATGGGTAAAAATTAGTAGGAATTAACACTTATTGATTTAGACTTTGGTCGATTTCTTTCTATTTTGAATGACTTTTGAAAATTAACTTATGCTAAATGATTTGTATAATGTTATTAGCAATTCAACTACTCTTTTAGTTCTTTTGTCTCATTTTTATGCATAGTACATAAATAATAATTGTAAAAAAATAAAAATTTATAGCCGTATCTCCGATGTCCGTGTCCTATTTTTTAAAGTTTTGCTATATCATCGTATCCGTATCATATCGGTATCCGTGCTTTCTAGGTTGTGAGAGAGACTAAAAAAGTATTTAGGGTTTCTTAATCTCCCTAACACATATCATTCATATATATAGAGAGAGGTACACTGATAAAACACTAATGATAAATGACTAAACTACCCTGACACCTCACACTATTTATCTAACAGTAAGGAAAGACAAATTTTAATAAGGCGACAAGTCTAAATAACCCTACACATCTAATCACATACAGTTGGAAACCAGGGGCTTCTTTGGCGAGCCACCATTGAATGTTTTAATCATACCCTTCAACTTCCTTTTGCTCGTAGTAAATGAAACTTGCATTTTTGTATGAATTTTATGATACTTTTTGAGTAGCCTTATTCACTGTTGTCCCAAACCCACCCCCCCCATTGGGAGATACTAGAATGCATCAATTCCTGGGATTCAAGCACCTGCACGTCAACAGTTGGTGGCATATGAAGATCTCAAGGGGAAACTTGAATTTTTTGTAAGTCAAAAACTTTAACAGTCGCTGATGTATTTTTCTACAGCATAATGTCCCAATAAAGTTTGTTTGATACACAATTTTGTAAATTGCATTATTTGCAGAAATGTAGAATCAAAGAGGCAGTCAGTACGGTGAAACCACACTTGAACCCTGAAACTGCTGTGAGTGCATTTGGAGCATTGCAAGAGTTGGAAGAACTTGCAACAATGGACTTGAATGCGCCTTTAAATGTTGAAGTTCATATTCAAGTGCAAGAACCAGTTCAACACTGAGAACAGCTAAAACAGAAGATAAAGAAACATGCTGGAAATAAATGAAGATTTCTTTTGTTATTTTTAAGAATGGGAGCATTTGAAGGAGGAAGCACTTGCCAGTGGGGGGACATGAATTGCTGTGAAAAGCTAAAAATGAATGATTGGCGATGTGAGAAGTTGTGCTGGACTACCGGGAGATGATAGTGGAGTGTGGTGTTTCCGCAACTCTTCAAGGGCAAGGAGTTGGTAATTTGTACTTGTATCTCTATGTGGATAGGAAAATATGAATTCATTTGACGTGGCCTTGAGTCATCTGTGTTTGTGCTAGTGTAGCCATATGCTTCTAGTTTCACAACTTGGGAAAAAACTAGTTTTAGTGAAATAACCTCATTTTTCATGCTTGAGTTTTGTTCCTATTGCTGTAGTTTGTGCTACTATAGATTTGAGATATCTTTCAATTTCTTCCTTTCGCTCTCAAATAGAAGTAAAAAATAAATCTGGCTTGACAAGTTTTTCCTTGTAGATTTGACATGGATAAGTTTTAAAAAAGAGTGCGCGAAATTTGGTTCTCGTGCAAAACATCTGGATTGTATTTTTTTAGACTCAATTTGATATGGTGACTATTACTGGTGAATGGGGATTGGCGCATACGTTGTTGATTAGATGTGCTATCAGATATAGCAATTTTCCGGGTCTCAGGTGTGTGCTTCGCTCAAAGCACAGCACACAAACTGTCATTTTAAAATGCTGTAGTTTCGTTAGGTCACCAGTCAACTAAACAAAACCTTTCTCTCATCTATTCAAGAAGCCAAAAAGAGGAGCAGTTAAATTAAAATCAAAACCAAATCACAGAACACTTGAAAAACAATAAACAAATACCTCCCACCCACCCACCCACCTACCCACCCCAAATTTCACCTACACCCTTTTGTGAGTTCGAATCTCTTTCCAATTTCCAAGTTCCAATCACACATTTACAACTACACCTATGTCAAAACATAACATCCTTCAACACAATAAGCTAATTGCCGAGGACAGTAGCAAAACAATTGAAGTGTCTTCAGCTTTGAACACTTGTGCACTTCCAACGCTGGTGCACATACTTACAGTTGCAAACACATGTACAGACAAATATACAGAAAACTTGTACAAACAAAACACTTGCGTAAATACATACACAAAATTCATGTGCAATACTTCTGTACAAATACAGAATACCTCTCTGTCCATAAGACCATAAATCTATTCTTTTAATACCCAAAAACTCATTTAGTTGGCTAATTCCGATCCACATCCCAAGCCATTCATATTAAAATTTCAAAAGCACCTAACAAAAAAAGACTATGGCCTGATTCTAACAATTAAATGGAAGTTCCATGTTCATAGTTGGGTTGGCCCTCACACTACACTCAAATTTGTGGGTTCGGTTGTGATTTGCTGAGAAAATTCACAAAACCTTCATCATGAAAGAGTGACTCCGTATCCATAGCAACATGTCCATCTTGATCCATTAGAATGTGCCCTACTTGTTCGAATTCCCAAAAATAATAATAATAATAATAATGTGCACTATCATAAGTATTAAAAAAACAAAGTTTATAAAATCATGTATACTAAGTACCTGAAAAATTGGTGGTCGATATGATGCTCGGAAACATAAAGTGGGATTATCAATGTCATGTGTGATAAAATTATCTTCGTACTTCATCACTTGCGGCTGACAAGGCGTTTGACCATCCCAAGCGACAAAAATATCATAACAAGTAATTGCACCACATATATTACATCAATGCTGAACACTTAGAAAAATTGAAATCCAGTTATTAAGTAATAGTTTTTACCCGAACAAGACGAGATTGTTTAACAGCTTTTGCCACCTTCCTAATGTTCTCATGCCAAGGCTTTAGCCTACCACCTGTTCTTGTCATGTGTGTGCCATGTCTCTCTTTTGTAAGCCCTTACCTTGTGAAAAATTAGGATCACCCACATCTAATTGCATACTAATATGGCCCCCACTACTAGAAGCATCAGACCTACGGCCTAGTACAATGGCCTCGACTTTGGAGAACAAATCAGAAGTAGTGGCATCCACCAACTCATATGCATCGTCATACTCTGACAACAGGGATGCTAGTTTTACCATTCTAGGACAAAGATGCCTATACCGTGCTGATGTCACCAACTTAGGATCCATATCATCCACTATAACTTTGCTTTCACTAGATAAACAAGTTTTTGCATCTTGTTTCCATCGGCCTAATATGTATCTCTCTGGAATTTCCATGGTATTCATTTGTTGGAATAATCTAATTGCATGACTGTATAAAATTCCAAAGCTTCCGAATTTTCGACAATTGCAATGAATTTCTTTGCCTGATTTGTCTCCTAACTCATCAAATTTCACATCACATATCACAACATACTCTCTGTCCTCCCCTTACTTCTCAACCACATACCTAATTTCCTCTCCAGATTCATGGCATCTTCGTACTTGACAAGCAAGGGCAACATCAAATTGGTCATAGAACAATTCAAAAACAAGAGGGGTGTACACCTTCGTAGTCTGGATTAACATGGGACAACTATTGAATTCTATTCTCGGCAACTTTTGTCTTGAGTCATATGTGGATTTTTTTCATTGTATCTTGTGTCCACAACATGTCTAGAGAAATGGGTAAAGAATTGTTCAATGTTGAGGACAGATTTTAAGTATCGCTTCAATTTTGAATTCAAGCTCTCACTAAGCCGAGTGCTTCTTATTCTAGCTGTATATGACCACTTTAAGTATACATGAGCCCACTTTTCTCTAAACCTCCATGTTTTCTCCATCCAAGTATTATCCTTCAAGTTGTATTTAGCAAGCAAAGAATCCCAAGCTTCAACTAACTCATTTTCATCTTCTTAGTAAAAAATGCAAGCTTTAAAATCGCTGCCAAATCTTGATTTGCCCTTGAAGAAGTTTCCTAAATGCTTCAAAGTATTTTGCACGAGGTGAAAAGTACACAACCCATGATTAACATCGGACATGATTTCAGTAACCACCTTAGCTATTGCATGATCTTGGTCCGTGAAAAAGGTAATTGGCCTTTTTCCCAACATTGTTACCCAGGTGGCAACCCAAGAGGGGGCATGAATTGGGTTTATGAAAAATATTGGCTAATAAAAATTATGCGAAAACAAGCCAATATAAACTAAATTAGATGCTACAACAAATAATGCAATATGATAAACAACAAATAAATAAAGAAGTAAGGGAGAGAGTACGCAAACGATGTATAGTGATTCGGTCTGAGCGTGTCCACTGCCCAATCTAGTCCACTCCCTAGGAGTCATGTGATCTACTAGAAACCTGAACGACTTTGGGTGTGGCACAAACCCTTACACCCTTTCCTTCCCGTTAGCTTTCCAGAGGAGCTAATCGAACCGCTAAGTTTTATCCCCAAACTCGTTTCTTCAAGGCTTATACTCACAAACCTTACAAAACAATTGACTGATACAATTTGATGAAGAAGATGAATAGCGAAATCAAACAATGCAAAACCTCACTTCTTCTCTCTCAATATCTCACTCAAAAATCAAATACAAATTTGAACAATGTGAGATGATTTCGAACTTTGCAGATGTAGCTCTTGGTTTCTTGGGAATTAGATGGTTCGAAATTCTTGTCTCTGTATTACGCAGCCCAAGTGTATATAAACCCTAGCCAAGGAAATTCGAATCTTCAAGGAGCCTAAATCAATTCCAAAATTGATTTTGTCAATCTTTTCACCTTCCATTAGTATAGAATCGAACGTTTGAATCTCAAAAGGAAAGATTTGATCAATCAAATCCCTGCAAGAAATAAGTCAGCAGATTTTCGCATAAAACAGTGACCGGTTGATTGCACGATGATCCCGGTCGACCACTTGGCCGGTCAACTGCAGGGGAGGTCCAATCATCTGCATGCCAGGTTGACCACAGGTTGTGGCCGGTCAACCGCACCCTGTAGTATTTGAATTTCTGTTCTGTAATCAAGCCAAACCATCATAAAACTTCTCATACAAACTTCTCAACACATAATATATTTTCAATGTGATCAATGACAACATTTAATAGCCATTTCATGATAATGGTATGCTAGACTAAGATCTAGAACTGTACGCATAAATATCATCTTTCCATTCAACCTTTGGTTCACATATGGTTATCATCTTAGTCTTGGCATCATCAAAATAATAAATAATTAAATCATGTTGAGGCATTATTTCTAACAATCTCCTCCTTTTTTATGATGACACTCATATGCATGGATTAAGGATGATATATTTCAAGAATGCTCTTTATGTAATTATGCTCCCCCTCAATATGTGCATCATTCACCAAAACCAAATGATTATTCTTTCTTTAGAGACATGGTCAAGTAATGCAATAAGATAGTATATCTAAGTCATGGGCTAGAGTAGGATATATCTCAATAATACTCGTAGTCGAAGAGTGATGAGATGATACACGATTAATGATTTATATTCTAATATGGCGCATGTATGAATCAATCTTTTCTAGACTGAGCAAAGCATATCATGTGGCCAAGTCTGCATGGAGACAAGTATACAAGGTGCAAGCCATTAGTCATTTCCACATTTCAAGAAGGCAACACAATACAGCGTAATATCTAACAAGGAGATCATCATGAAAGCATTCGACCATAACTCATAGGCAACTAAAATATTTCATATATAGAATGAAGTGCATCAACTATGATAGGTCATAAGGTATGCCAAAATATCATCATAGAGTATGAAGGTAGTAATACGCAAAATGACATCATAGAGTTATGAAGGCAGTAGTACGCTCCCACTAATTATATCTTAACGCTCCCAAAAACTACTAGTATATAGCATCCATCTAAAGATTGTCTAACTCTCAAAACTCAAAACATATGCATGTATCTCTCCCCCTGTGGCATCATCAAAATCATAATTAAGTGAATATTTCACATGATAGCATTATTTTCAACAATCCCCCCATTTTTTATGATGACACATATATGCATGGATATATAATGAATTAGATCAATGTACACATCACTTGAAAAATATGCTCCCCCTCAATGTATGCACTATAGAGTGAATAAGTATGATATCAAGTGATGCATGAGCATAGCATATTCAAAGCGTGAATAAGATGTAATGTCTATCAAAATCTCAAGTAGTTCAGCAATACAAAATTCATCAATACATACACAATGATATCATTCATAAAGTCATTTATCCAAGATGAGTCAAATTTCAAAATAGGTATGCCATAGATATGATAAACGATATTGATCATAAGTAAACAAGAGTATCATAAAGATAAGACTCTATCCTAACTCTCTATCGCTCCCATAATAAGTCTATCGCTCTCGTATCTCTTTTACATGCATATCTCTCCCCCTGTGGAATCATCAAAAATAATGTAGACATACGGGGAATCACCGCTTAGGTGTAGATGGCTCCTCCGGTTTACCGCAGGATAATACTAGTCGACCGTAGATTGGTCTAGATGATAAAATATGTTACGTTAAAGACTTGTAACACTGTGAAAGACATGCAAGTGATATCTAAATGAAATGTAGGAGTATTTTCAAACATATCATGATATATTATACTTTTTTTCAATGTTATTACACACCACGTCAAATCCTGTAGAATTCTTGAAAATTTAGGTAGGAAATCATCAATCATTCCAAGTTCTTGACATATAAAGTTGAATTGATCTTTGTTCAAGGGTTTTGTAAATATATCCGTCAATGCTTGTCGGTATTTATAAAGTCAAGAACAACATCTCCCTTTTGAACATGATCTCTTATAGAATGATGTCGAATCTCAATGTGTTGTGTTTTGGAATGTTGAATAGGATTCTTAGTAAGATTTATTGCAGTAGTGTTGTCACATCAAATTGGAATATGATTATAATACAATTTAAAATGCTCCAATTTCTGTTTGATCTATAGTAACTTTGTACAATAATTTTTAGGTGCTATATATTCTACTTTAGCAATGGATAAGGCAACTGAATTTTGCTTCTTCCTAGACCATGAAACTAATGCACATCCTAAGAATCTATATGCGCCACTCGTGCTCTTACAATCGGTCTTACTACCGCATCGTCAACATTAGAATATCCAGTAAGATCAAAAGTCGTGTCTCTGAGGTATAACAATCCCAATCTAGGAGTTTGTCACGCCCTCAATTTCAAACATATAAATA
>JABCMJ010002008.1:0-27021 GCA_014822125.1 Arbutus unedo
TCTCTAGAGCTTGTCCCCCACCTACCTTTCTAGGCCAATTTCAGCGTTAGAGAGAGCAATCATTCTCTTTCTTCTAGTATTTGTCTCCTCCTTCACCCTTTTCACTTCTTCTTTCCTTTGGCTAACTAGATTTCACTGTTTTTAACATCTCTAGCATATTCTTTCAAATATTCTCACGCAGCAAAATTCATCCCCTATGTTTTGGTGACTTTACTGGGGAGGTAGTTCAGTGAATGGTCAGCCTAAGAAGTGGTCTGCAGCTCCAAGGTGCTCAAATGGCTGCTAAAGACAATGAGCAACAAGACTCCTCCGACCATGTAGAAAATAAAGACTCAACCAGCACAGACTGCACTCTAGCTACCCTAGATGTTCTACAAGCCATACAAGACACTCAGAGACAGTTGGTCACTGCTCTCCAAACACTGACCGATGTTGTTCTCTCAGTCATCCCATGTGCAGCCACCAACCCATAGGAGACCCTTGGACTGATCCATGTTGAGGAGGTAACTATCACGTAGGGCCATGGCCCAGCCATCAACAAAACTCCAGTTCAACTACCACCCCATGGGACAGGTTCGATGGACGAAGTCTGTGTCCCAATCGAAAACCAATCTCATCTCTCTCTGAACCACACACAGCAGTATCTTACAGTTGCTGATGTGCATGTTTTGCTTTAGTGTTTAACGCACATATTTACATATCCTATAACTTGGCGAAGTAGTTTTAGATTTGCATTCATGATTAATTCTAAATTTTTGATTGATATTGAAAGTAAGGTATGTTTTTCCTTGTTGTATGAAAAATAGGTTAAAAGGATATTCTAGAAAGTCTTCGTGACTCTTGCATGATCTATGAAGTTATCCCGAGGTTAGAGCAAAGCATTGACATGATTGAAGCTCGAAAAAGAAGCTAGAAAGCATCCAAAAAGTCAAGGAGTGTTGTTGTTGAAGTTAAAGCCCAGAAAGCAAAATCATCCGGATGAAAGCCCTGAGGATCCAAATGATGTGCCTGACCAAGGATAAACCAAGAATTCAGAGAACAAAAATATCCAGATGAAGTCTAAAAACATCCGGATGATTGGAACCTATCAAGCCAAGGCCAAAGAAAATAGAGAAGGAAAACATCCGGATGAAAGTCACAAAATATCCAGATGTTCTATATTGACAAGCCCAAACTAAGAATCCAGAGAAGAAAAACATCCAGATGTTAACAAAGTATAGTTGTTGACTCCGTAATACGTCTTGTATAGTGGCTTAACATGTCCCTATTTGGCATGAGTGCGGTACTTAATCATTAATTTTATCAAATAATGCACGGTTGATAACTTTTGTCCAATTGTACATTTTCTATAATAAATAAGGTGTTTAACGACGAAATAATAATATCTAAATACCCAGAGAAGGTTCTGACACCCGAGGAAGACTGAAAGTGCAATTGGAGGAAGTGCCGAGGTCGAGGGTGATGCAAAATTCAAGAAAAATCCAAAGAAAATTTTAAAAAAATTAAGAAAAGAAACAAATTCCATGAAAGTATTACCTTGACCTGTTCATCAGGTCAGGCCATCAGGTTAAGAAAAATCTGCCTGGTTCATCAGGTCACGCATGTGCTGAAGAAAAAAACCTAACTAGTTCGTCAAGTCAGGCTATCAAGTCAAGTTTTAAAAAGAAAAAGTATAAAACTTTCAGTAGATAAACCTGATCGATCAGGATTAAAACCTATCTAAATCATGTCAGGATTGCAAGAATTCTAAATTTCCTTTATTTTTATTTCCTTTATCTTTTTAGGATAGTTTTCGTATTCTTTTTAAGATTTTTTCTTATTTAAAACCCTTGGAGGCTTAAATTTAATTATTTAGCCTTTTATTATTAGTTTTCTTTCTAGTTTTTAATTGCATAATTTAGTTCCAACAATTTCTATTAAAGATTTATTTCATTTTGTGTTCAAGTAAGATCTATTTAATTTATCGCACATGTCTTTCATTATTTTTTTCTTCCTTTATTATGGTAGGCTAAATATTTTAAGTAAGATCCTAGGATGATGTTCATCAGATGATCTAGATTTTTAACATCTTCTTAATTATTTATTACCATTTGTTCTTAAATTGATTCGAGTTTTTATTTTTTAACCAAATAAGAAGTGTTAAGCACTTGTCAGTTGTGACCATTAATTTGGTATATTTGATACTTAGGTCGATGTCCTCCTTCGATTTAAATTAATGTTTCTTGAGCAAAAATTAATTTGAGTACACATCTTTCGAATTAAATTATTTTCATCTAAAAAATCTTCCAATCAAGATTCTCTGGTCTGAATTCTTGATTGAGTTATTAAAGAGAAGAGATGTTGACTATCAAAATCTTGGTTGAAAGGATTCCGAAATATAGCCTACTTTCTTTATTTAAGTAAATCTTGTTAAGTCTTTGTAACTTTAGAAATTAATTTAGCATCCGAAACACTACAAATACAATTCTCGTGACAACATTCCTGTCGTTCTTCATAGATCGATACTCTATTTTGCCACTCTACTGATCTTTTACATTCTTGAAGCAAAGATCAGTTTCATAATTAAATATTAATTTAGCTATCGCATCAATAACACTTTTGTTGGTTGATTATATTTTTGGCGCCGTTACCGGAGAACAACCAAGGTAAGGTGCGTAACTTGCAGTTGTTAATTTTTTTTTCCTTTTCTATATCTCTTTATTGGGTAGTAATTTTTTTTGTGTACTAGTGTTTACACTCGTGATCACATGAATCAACTTATAAGAATTGAAAACCTCCTCAATAACGCAATCACTACCAATAATGGGGCCGATGATGTTCAACCATTGCCACCACCATGGACCATGCAGGAGTATCTACATCTAACTCGCGCTACCGTGCTTTCTTACTTTAATTTTCCAGAAGATCTTCCGATTAATAATATCTTTCATGTTGAGCCAAATATATTGCCTATGCTTCCCACGTTTCACATAATGGATTTCAAAAATCTCTATCACTACATCCGTAACTTTGAAGAGGTGGTTAGTACTTTTACTAACAATGCAGCACAGGTCGAGATGGCCAGAATGAGACTTTTCTCTTTTTCATTGAAAGACAAAGGCAAAAATTGGCTTCTTACTCTAAAGTTTAATTCTGTGCCAAATTCGACTGCAATGCAAGCTGAATTCTTAAAATGATTTTTTCTAATGTATTGAACCACCGCTTTGAAGAAACAGATTCAAAATTTCTCTGAAAGACCCAATGAAATATTTTGCGAATGTTAAGAGCGATATAAGGGATATTTGTTGGCCATTCCACATCATGGCTAAAAGTATTGGCAGTTGGTTGCATTTTTCTATGAAAATATTTCTGCACGCAATCGCTAGTTTATAAATATGATGTGTAATGTAGAATTTTTAAACAAAAAATCAGTAGATGCATTAGAATATTTGGATGGTTTGGCAGCAACAAACAAATCATGGGATTACACTGATCCACATGGTCGTACCTATAAATAGTCTTCATCTGCCCAAATTGTTCCTAAAAAATATGTGCTATGACAAGAGGATGACCTCAACAAAAAGCTTGATCTACTTGCTCAAAAAATGGATAAACTTAAAATAAATAAGGTCAGCGAGGTCTCTTTTGTCTCTAAATTTGATGAGGTGTGCGTGATTTGCGAGATGTCAGGGCATCTTATTCAAGAGTGCCCCACCATGCCTACTTTCAAAGAGGTATTTCATGGTACCGAACCAGCTGAAGTTCATGTTCTTAATCAAGGGCAACAGTCTAACAATTCTTCATACTCCAATACCACCAACTCAGGGTCGAGGAACCATCCAAAGTTTAACTAGAAAAACAATAACGCAAATGGACCACTGCAAGACTCACCCGGATTTCAAAGCCAATGGTAGGCACCACCATGGTACCCGCGTAACAATCTGCCGCCGTATGCTCATTAGGGACCTTCTGTGGGCCCCAATGCTTACCAGCCGCCGCCCAAGCAGAATCTTGAGGAGACACTTTACAATTTCATACAAGCACAAACGAATATGAATGCACAACTCACACATGGTATCGGGGACATTCATACCCAGTTAACTACCGTGAATGCATCTTTGAGGGTTTTGCACCAAGAGAATGGTTGGTTCTCAGCCCAATCACAAGCAAACTCCAAGGACAACATTATATGAATGTGTCGTCTACAGAAAATTCTAATATTGAATAGGTAAAGGCTATCACTATCTTGAGGAGTAGTAAGGAGGTCGACAAGACCATCCTACCCAATTCTGCACCTCTTTAGGTCCCCACATCCACTTCTGATTTCGTGGGAGCAAAGAATGATGAGCCAAACACATCCACGCCAGTTGGAGATCCCGTGGTCTCCACTTGTCCTTTTTCGGCACCATTCCCACAAAAACTACGAGTGTAGCCTAAACCTACCAATCATGCTGACATATATGAGGTATTTAAATAGGTGAAGGTGAGCATTCCTCTACTTGATGCCATAAAGTAGATACCTTTTTATACAAAGTTTCTAAAAGACTTGTGCACTGTCAAGCGCAAGCATAACATTTAAAAGAAGGTATCTAACTCAATAGATGAGTTATATAATTCAAACCCCTATGGCTCCTAATTATAAGAACCCTGGTTGTCCTACTATTGCCATTCAAATTGGGAATAAAAAGGTGGAGAAAGCTCTACTCGACTTGGGGGCTAGTGTTAATTTGATGTCATACTGTGTGTATGAGCATACTGATCTAGAAAACATGAAATTGTCCGCGGTGACCCTACAATTGGCTACTCATGGTATGCGGGTACCAAGGGGAGTTTTAGAGGATGTTTTGGTGCAAGTAGACAATTTTGTCTATCCTGTTGACTTTGTTGTGCTGGATATTAGCCCTTGCTCTAATATCAAATCTCAAACACCCATCATCCTTGGGCGGCCTTTCCTGGCCACGTCCGATGTCGTTATACATTTTCATAATAGGTTGTTAAACATGACTTTTGGGAACATGACTCTCGAACTAAATGTTCTTAATGTAACGAGTCAAGTGAGTGAGGAGGAAGAGATTAGTAATGTGAGCTTCATCAATATATTCGATCACAACCCTATCAACTCTTCTCCAACCCCCGATCTTTTTGAAAGTTGCCTCACCGCTAGTGATGAGGTGGACTATCTTTATGTTTTTCTAGGGGAAGAAGAAATCTTGGGCCCGAAAAATAGGGAGCCCATTGTTAACCAGTTACCTTTAAATAAACAACACACCCTCCAGTCACTGCCCTTAGAACTCTAGTATTTTCCTGAGCCATTGCACGACACTTTCCCCATTGATACTGGACATGACCCTAATGTGCTTATCCCCATTCAAGAGAACCCTCAGGGTGGTGAATTATCAAAAGTTGTGAGTTGATACTAGCAGGCTCATCCTATAGTTTCTCTAGAAAATCACACACAACTGAATGTCCCCAACCTATTCAGGACTTTTTCAAAGAAACTTCTGCGCTCGAATTATTTGAATAACTCACATGGGTTAACGTTTAATGTGGTTTTGCCTAGTCTTGCTATGCAATCTGTTTTGCAAAAAACCTATATGTTGGCAAAATCGGAGGAGGACTTGGTTGATCCTGTTTATTTGGATAGATGAGCTTTTAAGAAGTTTAGGAAACTATAAATCTATAGAGTTTGTGATACATCTAGTGTTTACCGTGCTCGAACGGCCTCTTCCGGTCCGGTATATCCGCCTGTTTCGCAACTATGTATGGAGTACCTAAGAGGTTGGGTGTGACAGTAGGCGCATCGAACAACGAAATCTATTTGAATCATTAGGCTTTAGTGTCGAGTTCTATGGAGATTGCTTTAAAGTAGAGTGATGGGTAAAGACTTTGGGTCAAAACCAAAGGGAGTGGTAACTTATTAGATGATAACGCCTCTTTTCAAGATATTATTGAACCTTTTGCATACTGTGTTTCCAAAGAATAGGAAAACACAATCTTCGAATGGAGAGAAAAGTAGTACCTATGCCTTTTGTGTGAAAAAGTAGTGGAATTTTTTTTCTTTTTATGTCTATATTGTGTTGTTCGGCCTAACCCTTTTTTTTCTCTTCCTATGTTTTATAATTTATGTGTCTTTATGCATTGAGGACATTGCATATTTCAAGTTGAGGGGAGCAGTTAATCCCTATGTTAGGTCTTGCTATATTTTTTTGTGTCAATTTTGGTTAAATTTTTTACTTTTAGTGTCTTTATTGAGTCAATCTTCTCTTGTTTGGGTCACAAGTCAATATGCATGTGCCAAGGAATATGAATGAAAGTCATGTGTTAATAAGCTTTAATGTATTGTATTTATCCCATTCGTTCAAGTCTGAACGGCTTTGAACACCATTGAGTTAACAGGTGTGTGTGAAATAATTAATCTACATGAATGAAGATTTTTGTGTGGTATCCCATGAAAAAAATTTGGACTCTTCATTTCTTGTTCTCCATAAATGTCATATCTTACTTATGTTGACATAGTGCATGCATCATTTTGAAATTTTTCAAACACGTGAAAAATGATACTAGGCCATCATTCTTTGATTAAAACCACATATGAGTCTCATAGACCATGAATTGGAGCTAAGTTGGAATCTAATTTTTTTCAAAAAGCCGAGGGAACCGGGTGATATAAGGATGGTTGGGAATAAATATGTGAAATGACGATATTCAGAAAGTATCAAAGTAGAGATGCGATAATCAGAGTATCTAGTTAAGACTATGGACCAAATTGAAAACAGTGGAAAAAACGTGACTAGTTACACCATCTATCTGACCGGTCAAGATGGGTTAAAAAAATTGCTAAAAGTATAAAAGGTCTCTATGACTTTTCTGGAGCATCACGCAACATCAAGAAACAGAGGAAGTAAGAACTAAACAGTCTCCATCTAATTTTTGAGGGAACCAAGTTTCAAGACATGCATCTAAATACCAAATCAAGCATTCTCAACTAGCCATACATCAATTTGGAGGCCCAAATTTTAGAGGAACACACACACAGAAAGTTAATCAAAAAAAGTGAGCATTGTGTGAAAGAGCTAAGCCATCGGGAATGCTATATTTTTCTAAGAGGTGCCGGCGATGGAAATAGTGAGTAGAGAGCAATTGCGAGTACTTGACATGGGTAGTTAGGAAATAGTGCTAGCCACTGAGGAGTTGACCCAATCTAGTATAGGTCGGTGCTAGTTTTACTCTCCCATCATTTAACACTCAAGGTTATTACAAGCGCGGAAGCCCTACGATTGATCCCATGTGTGAGTTGAATTTGACATGATTGTGTGCATTATGTCTGCGTGAATTGAGTCAGCATATTACATGATTTTTTTTCTTTTGAGCATTGGTTCATTGCATAAATCAATTGTCTAAGCATTTATATTCTTTCAAATATGATGTGTGTGATTCATTGGGATGACTGTTGTGATAATGAAATTCAATTTCTTTTTGAAAATGTTTGATGAGGTTTGAAAATTAATTTGCACGAGTCATTGAATAGCATACATTCGTTAACACATGATTGTTCAGAATAGTTCATATTTAAAGAGGATGTTTGTTTGATAGTGTACCTAAATTGAATGACACCGCACTCTCAAATTTTAATTACACATATATGATGTGTCTTATGATTAATCCAGGAGAAATATGTTTCATAATTCATTTTATGTTCAGTCGTAGTTAGTAGTTATTTTCTAGTTTTGTTTTTATTGTCTTTAAGTTTATTTTTATGTAGTATAATTGCTAGAGACTATCAACCCTCAAGTTGGGGGGTATGTTGAAACCATAATACGTCTTGTATAGCAGCTCAACAAATCCTGTTTGGCATCATTTTTATCAAATAATACACAGTTGGTAGCTTTTATCCAATTGCAGATTTTCTATGATAAATAAGGTGTTTAACGGCGAAATAATAATATCCGAATACCCGGAGAAGATCCCGACACTCGTAGAAGGATGAAAGTGTGATTGGAGGAAGTGCCGACGCCGAGGTGATACAAAGTTCGAGAAAAATCTGAAAAAATTGAAAAAATCAAAGAAAAGAAGAAAATTTCATGAAAGCATGACTCTGACCTATTCATTAGGTTAGGAAAAATCTGACTAGTTCATCAGGTCACGTATGTATTGAATTGGAAAATTTGATCGGTCCATCAGGTCAGGTTATCAAGTCAGGTTTTGAAAGAAAAAAAACGCATAAGCTTTCAGTAGGTGAACTTGACTGGTCAGGGTTAAAACCTAACTAGATTATCAGGTCAAGATTGCAAGAATTCCTGATTTTTTTTATTTTTATTTTCTTTGTTTCCTTATCTTTTTAGGATAGTTTTCCGATTCTTTTTAAGGTTTCTTCTTATTTAAAGCTCTTGGAGGATTAGATATAATTATTTAGCATTTTCTTACTAGTTTTCTTTCTAGTGTTTAATTACATAATTTAGTTCCAGCAGTTTCTATTGAAAATTTATTAAAATTTTCTTTCATCTTGTGTTCAAGTAAGATTTATTTAATTTCTTGCACATGTCTTTCATTATTATTATTTTTTCTTTAATATGCTACGTTAAATTTTTTAGGCAACATCCTAGGATGATGTTCATCCGATGATCTATATTTTTAACATCTTCTCAATTATTTTTCACCATTTGTTCTTAAATTGATTCAAGTTCTTATTTTTGAACCAAATAAGGAGCGTTAAACATTTGATCAGTTGTCGCTATTAATTTGATACATCTGATACTTGGGTCGATGTTCTCCTTCAATTTGAATAAATATTTCTTGAACAAAAATCAACTTGAGAACACATCTTTCAAATTAAATTATTTTTATCTAAAAAATCTTCTGATCAAGATTCTCTGACTTTAATTCTTGATTGAGTTATTAAAGAGAAGAGATGTTGACTACTAAAATCCTAGTTGAAATGATTCCGATGATTTAACCTACTTTCTTTATTTAAGTAAATCTTGTTAAGCCTTTGCAACTTTAGAAATTAATTTAGCGTCCAAAGCAGTACAACTACAAGTCTCGTGATAACCTTCCTACTGTTCTTCATAGATCGATACTCTGTCTTGCTGCTATACTAGTTTTCTGCATTCTTGAAGCAAATATCAGTTTCAACATAAAATACTGATTTGGCTGGCGCATCAACGATACTTTTGCCGGTCAATTAATAACAGACCAAGTTAGAAAACCAGAGGCAATAAAGATCCGGATGTTTTGATAAGCAGAGCAACGTCTTGAAGAAAATCCGTATATAGAAGAAGCAGAAGAATCCAAAAGAAGAAAACATCCAGATGTTTGTCATTAACATATGGATGTTCTGTTCATGAACCAACCACTATTGTTGACTTTTCAAGGCAATTTTTGGATCTTTTAGCTACTCTTTTGGATCAATTTTCAAGGAGAATACCTCGACCACCGTACAGGCCAATCAAACAAAGTTACTTCAACCCAACCAAGAGCCAAATGATGATTGAAATTGCTTCTTCGGCAAAACTTAGAGGCTAAGCAAAGATTTGTTAAGATATTTTACTTCAAAAGAATGAGAGTTATTTTCTACAAATAGGACCTTTTGATGTGATGAAAAATATACAATTTTTAGATATAGATAGGAGAAGATAGGAAGTATTAGTAGAAGTAGAGATAGTTGTTTCTAATTTTGTTTTATTTTTTGTTGTAGTTTCCTTTCAAGGTTTTGAGGATTGAAATATTGTAAATCTATTTCCATTTTCATTCCAAGTTATGTCAATGTCTTCCATGCTTCTTATCTTCATTTCCATTGTAGGCTAAGTTCTTAGACTTGGTGTTGGGATGATTTTCATCCTATGACCTAGGCATGTTTGATATCTTCTATTAAGGTTTTCAATGCTTGTTCGAGCATGAGTATTGTTTCTTCTTTTTAAAACTAAAATGAAGTATTAAGTCATTGATTGGGTGTGCACAAAGTATTTTTGGTACGTCTAATACTTGGGTTGATGTCATATTTAGGCTACTTGTCTTGGAACAAACTCATTCTCCAGCACATTATTGGTTTCAAATGGATTTCAAGCTTTTTAAGGGATTGATTCGAGTTTTCATTTTCCAAAACAAAAATAGAGTGTTATTTTTTTGATTAGGTATCGCCATTGAACTTTGGTATATCTAATACTTAAGTCAATCTCCTTCATATTTTGGACCTCTTGTTATTAAAATTAAACTAATCCGGGAACACATTTGTTGATTTAAAATTGATTTGCATAGCTATATTTTTTAGCCAAGAACAGTTGATCTTATTCTTGGTTGAGTGATAGAAAGAAGATATGTGATATCTAAGTTATTGATGAAAGAAGTCACAAGACTATGTCTTCTCTTTATTTAATTAATTCTCATTTTAGCATTTCATTACTTGGATAACAATCCACCAATCCGAACGATCAAGGTTTGACGTCCTAAACGCAGCAGTCTTGCAAAATACTTTGTCTAGATTCAAGCTGTAACCTATTTTTCTGAGAATCGATATCCGAAATTTCTCCACTATGCAAGTCCGCCAAGGAAGAGAAGAAGTTCAGATTTAAACTCTGACCGTGCCTAGCACCGCAAAGATGTAATAAGTTCGGACAAGTCAAGTTTTTGGTGCCGTTGCCGGGGAAGCAGTCTTCACACTTTAGGTAAGATATTTTGCATTTGTATATATTTGTTTTCCTTTTTGTTATTTTTTAGTTTTAACTTGTGCAAACCATGAGAAACGATCTATATCCGTCAACTTTCCAAACTCGTGGCTCGTACTTTCAAGGGCAGGAACTACCATGGAACCTGCCTTACATCTCACAACAATATGATCCTCAGGAATCACCATGGGACCTACCTTACACCTCACAATAATATGATTCTCAGGAACCACCATGGTACACCTGACAACAATATGATTCCCAGGAAGCACCATGGTACATCTCACAACAATATGATTCTCAAAAACCAACATGGTACATCTCACAACACTATGATTCCCAGGAATCACCATGGTACACCTCACAACAATATGGTTCCCAAGACCCACCATGGGACTTGCCCAATATTTCACAATAATATAATTCCCAAGGACCTTCTATGGGTCCTAATGCATATCAACCTCATAATAAGCCTAGTTTGGATGACATATTTCAAAGGTTTACGTAAGGAGTGCCCAACAACTATCAACAATATAAACCTCAAGGACCTTTTGTGGATCCCAATATGCACCAACAGCTTGATAAGCCTAGTTTAGAGGATACATTGGAGATATTTATGCAGGGACAATCCAACATATATGAGCAGAACACACAGACCATTAGGGACATCCGTTCTCAATTGACTCAGTTGAGCAATATGTTGAATATTGTAAATCAAGTTGGGAATGATGATGAGTTATGTGATATGAGGCTCATTGATACTTTAAATCAAGAACATGTGGACTCTCATTTATTCCCCACTCCTTTTGAAGTCTGCCTCACAATTGAAGAGCAACAATTTTAGATACACTTGAGGTAGAGTCCCCGTACTCATTGCTTGTGGAGGATGAAGTTATAAGCACAAAAAGTTGGGTGCCCACAATTGAAAATCTACCCCCGTACAAACCACCAATTTTTTCATCAAATGTCCAACCTCCACAATTAGAACTCTAAATTTTCCACGAGATCTTGATACTTTTCATGATTAGACCAACAACTACTCCATTGTGGTCCCATCTACTCAATAGGATCACCAAGAAAGTGAATTATTAAAAGTTTTGAGCAAACATCATGAGGTTACTAGTCCGCATCTCAGAAATGACCATTTTCCTCCACCCTTTATTGATCAAATCTTGGAGAGGATGGATGGTCACTCAGGTTACAATTTCATCGCAGTCTCTTTAGTAGACCAAGCACAGCCGCATGTCTCTTACCCATTTGACACTTTTCCTTTGAAAATTTTACCGCCTTAGTTCGGTTGTGTTGCTACTTGTGTAGTTGGTTTTCTTATCATATCTTAGCTACATAAATAGCCTTGCGTCTGGGTGAAGATGTTAAACTTGGCGCTGTATTAGAGGCAACTAATGGTTCTTGTTATGTTTATTTTTCTTCATGTTTTGTTTTTGGACTAACCTACTAATGTGTTGTTTCAAGTTTTATCTTAAGTTATTTTGCTGAAAATTCTCAAATTTGCTCGAGGTATATGGTGGTTGACATTCCACCTAGTAGATATGATTGTCCCATTTTTGTTATGCTTTAGCATTCATTGTCTTCTTGTATTGAGGACAATGCAAACTTTATGTTGGGGGAGGGGTTAGTGTTGGTTAATCCCATTTTATTAATAAATTTTTCAAACATTTGGTGTGCTTTAGTATGTTCTGGTATATTTTAGTTTAATCTCCCTTGTTATAAATGAGTCATTTAACATATGCTTAAATATATTTTGAACTATGTGATCGGCTGGCAAAAGTGCATTGTTAGGGCACTGGTCAAGGTCAAGGTGTAGGTTTAAATTTATGAAACATGACTTCCCTCAAAGGTTTAAAAGAGGTATAGTGAAAAGTTCGAAGTATCGATCCGTGGGGAAAAGTAGTTAGATTAAAAGATTTCGTAAATTTGGTTCTTTTTCAATGTTTTGGACATCAACCTCAAAGTTTGTTTGGTTTCAAGTGATAACTACACTAAAAATAATGCGAAAAATGTAATAACAATTAAGGAATAGGCTTAATCTTCGGATTCGGTTCACCCTCACTTCCGTTTACACAATATCTCCTTTGTATAACTCAACCTAGATTCCAAATAAGGATCCTAGTCGTGGATTTTTCAATGAAATTACCCTTGCTAAAACAAAGAAAGTGTTTTCGGATTCAATCAAGTTTAAGAATAGTAAGTCCAAAATAAGAAGAACATAGGTTTAAGTATTAGATATACCAACACTATGGCAATAACTAAGTAAAAGCTTAATACTTCTTTTTTTGTTTCTAAAGAAAAGAACTTATTGAATCCATCAACAAGCTTCAAAGGTTCTTAGAAGATATTGGTAAACTTGATTTTTGGATGAACTTCCTCCTTAGATCTAGCCTAAATAAACTTAGCTATTCATGCTTGTAACAAAGATGAAAGAGATCAAGGAGTATAAGTTAAACAAGGCTAAACTAAAACAAAGAATGAATCAAACGTACCAATGGAACTAAAAAATCTAGAGAAAAAAAGAACACACAAGGTCAATAGACAAGATTTCAGTGACTTGCCGAAATATTAAGGAATCAAATGGATAAAAAGTTTATATTACTTACTTCATAGAATAAATGTCTTGCAACTTGCTCAAGAACTTCAGGAGAAAAACGAAGGGCAAAGAAAACTTAGATAGAGAAGCTCTCAAGATAGAAGATGTGCTTTCAAAAGTAAAACTATGTCTAATGGTACGAGATCCATTTCTTTCTCCCACACATATGCTAATATAAGTCAAAAAGTGACCAAAGAAATTCTCAAATAAGTCCCTACAATATTCTTATACAACAAAAGTCGTAGAAACAAATATCCCAAAGGGTGCTAAAATACAAAATACCAAAAACTGCATTAAATGTGTGTCAAACTTCGACCTATCGGTGGGAGAAGCTTTTTTCTTTAATCTCAGTAGTGGACCTACCAGTAGGTCCTATTGGTAGGAAATGCAATTTTCTGGGTTTTCCAAAGGATGATATATCGGTAGGAGATGATGACCTACCGGTAGGAAAATATTCTGTGACCACATATGACTTTGCACTTCAATTTCGGGTTTTGGGACTTGCTGATAACTCTCAATTTTGCTTTTTTTTACTCAAAAAAACTTGAAATGGAAAAATAACAACTTTTCGTGCAATATCATGCAATTTATTGAACTTATGGTGCGAAAGGATGCAAAATAGACATGTTGAAGTACATAAATAAGCATTAAAGTGTGCTCAACACCATGCATATATGAGTTTCAAAGTTACTATCTTACGTCTTCTATATAAGCATGAATTTTGTTGAAGAATGTAGAGTTAGAATGTGCATGTGAGTGAAGTTGATCTACAAATAGTAGAGATTTATTTTTGTATTCATATCTCATGTAATCAACTTGAACTCTTTGTTTTTCTTATTCCAATAAATGCCATGTGTATGCCATGACAATATGTAAAAATGCATTGAGATTGAATTCATAACATGACAAGGGAAATAATGCAAGGCCATGTTCTATGATTGAAACCACAAATGAGTCTCCTAGACCTTGATTTTGAGCCATGTCCAATCTATTCTTTATGAAAAACCTTAGGTAACCGGATGACATAAGATGGTAGGGAGTGTGTGGTGCGTGAGTTTAATCCATGATTGAACAATATAAGTGATTGGGTGATGGGTGAAAGAAAGACAAAAAAAAAATAGGGAGGATCATCCGGTTCAATTAGCCTCAAGTCTAAGACAAAAAGAAAAAGAGTATACTCAATTGTTGCCTCAAAGTTCTATCAATCGGTCTCTTGTTAATTCAGAATCCAATGGGGAGATGCAAAGACATAATTCAACCGGTGCCCTTCTTTTTATTCTATCGGTTACGAAGGCCACAACTCGAGCCCTAATTACACACACCGCACCCTGTTACACACACCAATGGGGAGATGCATTACTATGTTCAAGTCCTCTATCTCTAATGCAAGTGTTTGTGCACATATAACAAATATAAACGAATGTGTGGCACCCGAATCAAACAATGCTCGAACACAGGTACTAAATAAAATAAGTGTACATTGTATGACAACTGGGTCATACTCCTCGTTCTGCCTCTAGAGAGCAAATATTCGACTACATGAGGCCTGATTTTGGTTGCCTTCCCTGTTTTGACCAGCTCCTTGCCCCGGGCGAGCTTGTTAGCTACCCTATCTGACCTACCAAAAACCTATCCTCGGTTGCCTCCTACATTGCCCAGTTGATCCTGCTGCTTCTAAAGGTGTGGACACTGTCTCCTCATATGGCCCTTTTGATTTAAATTGTAGCACGTGATATTTGTCATATCTCGGGGAGGCCCCTAATACTGCCCCACTAACTCCCACTCTGATTGGGCTAACTAATCCTCTACTGTTGTGGTTGAGGATAAGGCTTATTCTGGACATAACCCTTGTTTGTAGTGCCATAGCTGCTGCCAACTCGAATAGGTCCCCCAGAACCCTGTTTACTCTTTCTCCTCTGATTCCAATGCTCCCTGGCATCCAGTGCCTCAAGCTCTAGCATGAGCACATTGTTGACAACTACGGCATAAGAAGCATGTACTTGTGACATAACCTTGCTGCGAATAGTCGAGCTCAAACCGTACTCAAATTTCTTGGCTCGTGCCTCAACAGTCGGCACTAAAGCTGCAGCACGTTGGGATAACTCATCAAACCTGACAGCATACTCGGCAACATGTGTGTTGCCCTGCTTCAAGTTCATAAACTCTTGCATCTTGGCCTATTTCACCGGAGTTAGAAAATACTTCCCGAGAAACAACTCCCTGAACTGTACCCAGGTCATAGCCTCTGTATCATGTCTGGTCTTCACCACATCCCACAAGAAATCAACCTCTTCTTGAATCTGATGAGTGGCCAAAATAATTCGGTCACCCTCACCAGTAATCTCCATAGTCCTAAACAGCTTCTCTATCTACTTGAGCCAAGTCTTAACAGCTGCGGGATTGGGCTCTCCACAGAACGTCGGAGGACTCTCCTGACCAAAATCAACCAACAACATACTCTGTGTCACTGAAGCCCTAGCTGCAATATTTGACATGGGTGGAGGTAGATATGGTGTTGCATACATGTAGTACGACATGTATTGCTGATATGCCATTGGAGCTGGCTGCTACTTTACCCCCTCGGGTGGTAATGGTGGCGACACTTGTTGTGGGGGGGGGGGGGGGGTCCCTGTGACTGAGGTGGCTGGGTGGAGTTGCCATCTGAGCGACAACGAAAGCATGGAATAGTTGCACCATGCGCTTTGAGCCATAGACAACATTGGGAAATACTTCCACTGTTGGGGATGATAAGTTATCTGTGCGAACATTTTCGTGAATCTCATTGTCCATCCTCCCGTCATTGCCATTTATACTATTATTGTCTGCATGTAATGTAATACTACATATTTTTAAGTTCAAAGTTTAAGAGGGATAAGTCTTAATGAAAAATATTTTTATACAACATGCGAGGAGCGATAGTAAATAACATGACAATATGTGATAACATAAGAAATGGAAACAATTTTATTAATAATCATGTGTTACAATGGTTTAATACATAAAAAGATAGAAAAAGTACAAGTTATCAAGTATTGTCCTCTACCTATCTTAATTATCTCACCGTCGTATCACTTATTCTACTTACTACCTAGCTACTCTCTCAATCAAGCAAATAGACTCAGGTACTTATCCTACATATTCCACTCCTTCTCCCGCATCTCCCCCTCAATACCAAAATATTGTCACTTAACATGGTAATACATCCCATTCTACTCCCATTGGTTACAAGCAGCTATCTCTAATATTTCAATAGAGACCTTAGTATAGACTCGAAAGTCTATGAAGTCCAAATCTCCATGTGACAATACTATCCGCCAGCCCTCCATTGGCCAAGTCATCTCGCACCAATACACTGGAACTGTCGTCCCGTAAAGATGGTCAAAGCCCTTTAGCAAATCAATGCGGTACTGGCGACCCTGATGGCCAAACATGTAAACGGGGCCAAAGAAGTATGATGCTGACAACACCTTCACGCTGCTACACACCTTTGACAGAACCCAAACATACACCATCATCCTAGGTGGGTAGATAGGTGTACGATTCCACCTCCACGCCTGGTTATCAGGTAGCAGCGCATGTGGTGGTATCACATGTATGAGGACCTCTTACATATCCTCCTCCTCCTTCTCCTCCTCGGCAGGCCGGCTCTGCCTGAGCCTGCTCCTGATCTAAAGCTGCCAAATCTCGCCAATCAACATACCTTGGGCTTTGTTGGCCCTTAAAGCCCTCAATCACCGTGGGATTTATCTCGTGGTTTTCAACCTCAACATCGACCAGTAACATAACGTCTTCTAACTTGTGGTCTGCCATTTGACATATGCAAAAATAGATATATATTAGACTTCCAGTAATATTGCATAATAGCCAAACCAGAGCAACAGAAAAGAAAACTACAAGTCTAAAAGGCGGTAACTATCTAGCCTAAAACAAAACTCTCGATCGTATGATACTACCCAACCCCAAAGTTGCAGGGGTAGTCAAACCTAAACTCTAGTACCAAATTGTAATGCCCCTATTTCTCGGAACATTATTTAAATCATTTTATTCAATTATTAAGTCAATAGAAGTATCAATTACAAAAATGTCCTTTATTGATTAAAACAATCGTAAATTAAGTTTCACCATAGTTGAAAAGTGCGAAAAATAGAAATAACATAAATATTACTTAGGGTTTACATTTTATTCAAAAATAAATAGACAGAGGGACTAAGGATAAGATAATCAAACGCGACCGTTATCTTCCTTGGTAGGTCTCGACTCTTCATTCTCGGGGAGGTACTCTGGATGCTCCGCAACATCTATTATGAAATGTCAGGGGCAGAGAAGTTGCACCGAATGAGTTGTGACACTCAGTAGGAAAAAGTCACCGAAAAACTAATCCACAGATATAATTCATAAAAAATGTTAAAGTGCGCAAGTAAAGTCACGTAAGTTCAGTATGCTCTCGTTCTTTTGAAGTTCCTAAGAATACCCTTTTTCCGGTATTCCTTCTTACCCAATTGTCTAGTGTAGAGTACTCGATTGAAATTTACAAGTCCTTACCATGGTAAGACAGAGATCTTCTATCGTGTACTCGACTCAATACCAACTTCACTTTAACTAAACTCGATCGAAAACATGACTTTGCCGAGTCAGGTACCAACGATCCTTAGCTACCTCCCCCAAGACAAGGCCATCACTCCCTCGGGGCCCAAAGTTGTCGATGCAAACACACTCTGAAGTCACCCCCAACTAAATACACCCATATCCTAGTTGGGGTCCTTAATCAAATGGAATGACGCCCAGTGAGACTCAAACCCACATGGAACACAAAATTAGGACAACGCCCAAAACACAACACTAGGCATGATGACCAAGAAATTTGGCACGACGGCCACCAATTATCCATTTGTCTATTTAACGAGTCCACTTGTTCACTACATGTTCTACTACTTATAATGATCATGTAACACGCCCCGCTTCTGTGTTATGGTGGCATTCGAACTGTTGTCCCTAACGTGGATTCTACGTTTTTAAGTAAACCCCAAGTCACGCTTTAATCCATCTATTACAATCTAACAATTCGTCTATACCTACGTTAATCTATCCGTGCGACGGTCACATTTAACCACAATTGGCACGACGGCCCAATATTACTCAACCATTGGCTCGAATGCCGTAATTAATCTACTATTGGCACGACGGTTGCATCATGATTACATAAAAAATACAGCAACTTGTGGTACTCACAAAACAACTATCAAACCATAATCATAGCTTACAATGTCATACACCTCATGTTCAAAGTATGGTCAAACACACTCATGACGTCCCACGGGACTCATGGTTATACATATTGTGTTAGTCGATGCTTGTGCTAAGTATTCATACAAAATAGTGTGGTACATGGACTAGATCTACTGCTAGAAAGCCCGGACAACATTCTGCAACTTTCTGTATTCCAGTAGGTCGCTTGAGAGGCCTAGAGCTTGCTCGAGCGGTTTGTCTAATTTTGAGTTTTAGATTCAGATTTTCAAAAAAGTCAGACTCTGTCAGGAAATTGACAAGTCGCTCGAGCGGCCTATAGCTCACTTGAACGAGATGTCTTTTTCAACAGTCTTGCTTTTAGCGTTTTCTGGTGAAACTTACATAAATCCAAACCTTAATCGTTGATACTGACTGAAAATGGAAATTTAAATTATATACAGAATTAACCAAGCTAAAGATCTATCTCCGCAAATCAATTTGACAAATCAAACTACGATTAAGACGAATTTCATGCTTTAAAATCATTGAACAACAATACCCAAACCTTTAGCATACTTTAAAAATAAAAAATGGATGTTCGATCCTATCGTAATTCATAATCTAGGGTTGGTAGCAAATCTCCCTACCTCGATCCTGAAAGTTCAAACGCCAAATGACCTCGGTTTGGTTGAATCAGCCACGAAGGGAACCTCCTTTATGAAGAACACTCAAAAACAACCTTCCAAGCTCTAACCCTCTCACTCACTCAAAAACTTTCTGACAATATGAATTCGTACAAAATAATAAACCTAGGCTAAGTTTATACGACCAAAACATTAAGACACACGTGAATTAGGCCATAACTTTTTGTATAAAAATCGAAATCAAACAGATTCCTCCATTAATGCTATAATCGCAATAGTTGCTGCGTTTGGAATTCAAACAGGTCGCTCGAGCGGCTCGAGCAGTCTCCCAATTTACAAAGTTGAATTAAAGTAATCACAATTTAACTATCAATAGAAAATTCTTTATTATTAATTTAAAATTAATTAAAAATATTAGGTTATTACAAAGCCCTTCGATCAAAACAGTAAAACGAAAAACCTTTTAAACGGAATGAATGACTAAGTGCGAAAAACCTTTAATGACTAAGTGGGTGCACGCAGTAGAGAGCGAGAGAGAGAGAGAAAGAGAGAGAGAGATATGGACGGGATGGTGTATTGTCCTCTCATCACGTTGAAATTTTGAACGGAGAGGGAGGAAATGATCTGCTTGAAAAACACTGACAATCAAATTTGACATCTCTAGGGGAAAATTTAAATTCAGATAAGTGATCTTGACCCTTGAAGCAAATCTCCTATTCTTTCTCAGCCATTGAATATTGGAAAAAGTTATTTTGTGAGTGCATATTTTGTATTTTGTTGTATAGAAGCTATCAAAACATACATTCTCAATACATTCACTTTTTCTTTATTAGTGCTCCTACCATTATCCCATTCTCCACTACTCTAAAATTAAAAATTGGCGAATCAAATCGAATTGTCGATTTAAAGAACTCAAAATTTGATCCAGTTCGATTTTAATTTAAAACCTTTGAAAAATAAAAGATCCGGTCCGATTTCTAATTTCTGGGTATTAAAAATCGGTTTGGTTCAGTCTGGACTAGTTGTATGCTAAATCCATTTTAATATATATATATATATATATATATATAATATATATATATAGATATTTTTGGGCTTAACCTAAAGTTGTGGTTGAATGTAAGTTGATTAGTTTTTGTATAAATTGATAAACTTGACCCAAATTGTATAGATTTTATAATGGCCCAAAGTTGTCTATCAATTGTTTTATTTTTTGAATATTTGTAATTTTCTATTTTTTTGTATTGGGCTGGCCCAAAATATGGCTGAAACTGTTCCAAATCAGTTGAGATCGTACTAGTGTAACCGATCTGATTTTGATTTATAAATTTTGCAAATTAAAAATTCAATTCGATCTCATAAATCTTATAAAATTGGATCAAACACAATTGATTACATCCCTATTTCTAACTACAATAGTGCTACATACACATCACTTTTGCACATTATTTCTACACATCATTTAAAACTATATCGTTTTGTGTTGAAGAAGACCCAAATATAATATGATTTTTTCTCAACACAAAACGACGTAGTTTTGAGTGATGTAGAAAAATGATGTGTAAAAATGATGTGTATGTATCATTTTTGTTCTAACTATTATCATCGCAATTTGTTTACTGAAATCGTGCGCCATCCCCCTTATTCTCTCAATCTCTCTCATCCTTTCCTCGTCCCCTGAAGCGCAAAGGCCACCGCCATCACCGTTTCAATTTGAAACCTTCAAACAATAGCAACCGGATGACATTATTGAAACTTTATAATCAGCCACTTTTATTAGTCCACGATGGAAAAAAATCCCTAAAATTATATATATTGTAATTCTAGCAATGACTTCGTCATATTATTGTGGGTGTTAGATTAAAAAAGAAAAGTACAGCAAAACGATATTATTTTTGTCTAAAAGTAATATAAATAATTTGAATAATATTTTATACACCAAAATAATATTATTTTATATATTGAAACGATATCGTTTTGACGCATAAAATCCGTTGTATCGTTATGCTTCCTTTTTTAAAGTTTCCCCAAATAAACTATCAGTTTCAAACGCTTGACTATTTTGCACCAACGGTTAGGAACCAGCATCTCTCTCTCTCTCTCTCTCTCTGTGGCAGTCTATTCTACTACCGACTACATTTCTAGCCGTTACGAGCCTTCTATCTATACAGCCAAGATTACAGAAATCATTTTCTTTCTCTATACACGTATAGGATTCCATAGAACCAGTCCTTCATTCTCTACTTATCTGTCAAAAAATGCCACCTCCAACCATTCCGCCCATAGAAGAAGTGATCAAGGAAGACGCCGCCGCAGAACAACCTTCGACTTTGCCTTCTCTGCATCTTCATCATAACCAAACGGGGCGTAACATGGCCCCTACACTTGTTTCTCTGAAGCGAAAGAGACCACCCACCATTGAGATACCAAATGTATTGCGAGAAATCCCTTTTAAAGACTTCGCCCCTCAGAATGACGCCTTCTCCTTCAGCGGATCAGGAGTTGGTGTTTTCTCTGTCAAAGGCAAGAAAAAATTCATGGAAGACACCCACAAGATCGTTTCTTGCTCTGATGCCATTAAGGTATAATTCTCAAGAAATGACTTTATACACAGTTTCATGTTTACATTGTATTTATGAGGATCTGAGTTTGTGAAGTCAATGAAGTCTAATTTAGGTCTTAATGGTATGTTTTGCTTTAAATTGGGATTTTACATGGCAGTTGGCAGAGAAAACAAAATGCATAACATAATTGAGAATGGTGAGATGTCTCTCTGTGTATTATAGGGGTTGCGAAGTCTGTGAGGTATCTATGGTTGCTAATGGTGCGTTTGGCTGTAAACTAGGGATTTGAATGGAAGAGTTTGCAAAATGGATATCTAATTCCAGATTGCTGGAATGTAGGGTTTTTTTGGAGTTTATGATGGCCACGGAGGTAGAAAAGCTGCGGAATTTGTAGCAGAGAATTTGCATTCCAATATATTCAAAATGCTCAAGAATTGCAAAGGGAATGCGGCAAAGGAAGAGGCTGTTAGGGATGGATATTTGAAAACAGACCAGGAGTTCCTGAAACAGGTAATGGCCATTTTGTCACTTCTAGTCCAAATAAGTTCGTACTTAGTTGTGTGATTTCGACAAATTAAGAGAAAAACAAACTAAATTTTGTTGTGCTTGTGTCAATTGCAGTTAGCCTAACCTCCTAGGGAATTTAGTTTTGATTCTAATTAGATTGGATTACGAATCATAAGTTTCGAATATCAGTTTATACGACCAAGTTTTCGTGATTTTAATCTACTGAGTTGCACGACAGCGTTAGGGGCTCCCTTCTAGTAAAGGTTGAGAGTTTCTTACACAAAACAAGAAAAAAGTTTGATGAAGTGGTGATACAAGCCAGGTTACTGTCTGTTCTTGATTAATGCGTACATACCTCTACCAGGTCCAAGAAACAGGCTTTTGTGAGTTTTGAGGAGGTCTTAGTTTGACTTATCAAACGAAAAAGACTGGAGGGATCTTAGTTTGATAGGTTTAGAGTATGAATATGTCTAGAAACTTGGTAATTTTAAGTGACAAATACTTTTCATTTGTACAAATGTGATTCAATCAAGTGCATTTTTTAGCTGGTGGCAGAGGAAGGAATGTTCAAGCTTTCTTCGCAGAACTGAGGTTGGATTTGTCCACCGCATGCCTCAAAAAAACTTTGACTTCATACTGCTATGGACAAACAAACTGTTGAATATTGGACTATTACAATGCAAATTGTTGTGGATTTGTAGTACAGTATAGATGGCTGGAATTTAAAAGCTTAAACTGTTATCATTAAAACAAGATGCGTGTGCAAGCTGAGTTGCATTAAAATATGTGAAGAATAACTTTTAACTTCTTATATCTTTTGTAATATCATATAATCTATTTCTTGTGCAAACCAAGCAAAAAATAAAATAAACATCTCATCAAAACAATGATTTATAAGATACAATAGCAGTATATGTACACTAATATAACAACTTAAACAACAATTTATTAAGTGCAATAACAATATATGTACACTAACTTCAAGTCTTCAACAACAATTTATTAAGTGCAATAACAGTATATGTACAATATTATAACAACTTCACGGTATCAATTCAATACTACAAAGTAATTAAACTGGCCAACGTCCTTTATTGTAACCGTTAATATGATATATTGTAGGTACCTTATCATGTCAACATTGTTGTCTTATATTTAACTCTCTTTCTATCAGCTTTCGTAACTCATTCGTGCCAGCTCTAATCGAGATCTTTCATTTGGGACAATAAATGCCTTTTTTCCCATCCATTGATAGTCAAGTTGATCTTGTGAAGTCAATAAAAACTTGTAGCACTGTAAATGTGATGAATTATGATCTCAAATAGACATATTGTTCTAAACACTGGATAACAAAGCACACTATGAATCAGAAACAATTTTTTAAGGTAATTACTTGATTTTCGGTTGTCATTTCATCACCAGTACATTCTCAGATGACAAATTTACCATTTCCAAAACCAATTGTAAAATCTTCTATCTCATAAATTCAACCCCAATTCCACACAAGATTCACTCAATTCAGACTCGTGAAAGGAACCCCCACTGAGAGATCTCACTTCAAAACTAAAGTATCATCCATCACACACACTTCTATAATCCAATCAATTTAAATTCAAATTTATCTTTTATTAGGAGATTCTTAAAGTAAATGTTTTGTTTCTAAAGACTCACGTACGTTAAAGATTAGAACCCGACCCTTGGGCTTTGTCCTTTTTCCCATTTACGCATGCTAAGCCATTTTCATGTTTTTGGATATACCCACAACTTTACCATAGTCACGGAATTCTCTGTAGTTCTTATTGTCCATGTGGAAAAGTAAATGAAAATACAATCAAAACGAACAGGATTGATTTGTAAAAGCTACAATCTGAATATACATGTTTATTATTTTGCCTACGTTACGACGGAATGAATTACTGCAAGTGGTTGAAGGATATGTGGTTTAGGGAGAATTAAGCAAACAATGGTTGGATGAATATTAAGGTGGAGAGAGTATGGACTGGAAAGAAGAGAGGAAGAGTTTGTAAAGTTGTGAAGCACGTTGTGGGAGAGGAAACTAAGGTCACGTAACCTTATGTGGTGTAAATTGTCAATTATGTATCTACAGTTAATCTCTCTATTCTTTTATATTTAATAGGGTATTAAAAAAAAATTGAAAGAGAACCAATATTGGGCTTCAAAAAAAGAAGGCACCAAACTGGTGTTCTATCTTAATGCATTTTGGAGTTGTTAGTACACTATAATGTTCTTTGTACTGTGACCTTAATAAATAGTGTGCATGCATTGAGATGTTAGAAAAGCATCACATGTTTGAACCTTGAACTAATCTTGTGGGAATAACTGCAGGGTTTAGGTAGTGGTGCTTGTTGTGTAACGGCCTTGATTGAAAGGAATAAGATTGTAATTTCAAACTTAGGAGATTGTAGGGCAGTTCTATGCAGAGGTGGTGTGGCTGAAGCCCTTACAAAAGATCACAGAGCGGGACAGGAGGACGAACGGAAAAGAATAGAGAGTAAGGTACTTATGATACTAAATTAGGCTTACTCATATCGTAGGATCCCGAATAAAGACGATAACAATTTCGTTGCATTCTTTCATATTGTGATATAGGGTGGATATGTAGAGATTCACAGAGGTGCTTGGAGAGTTCATGGGATACTTTCTGTGTCAAGAAGCATAGGAGATGCTCATCTGAAGGACTGGGTACTGGCTGAGCCAGATACAAAGACTTTAAATTTGGCTTCAGACATGCAATACCTTGTCTTAGCTTCAGATGGATTGTGGGAACAGGTGAGAAAGAAGATCATTTAAATTTTTTGCAAGAATAAATGTTAATTTTGCACAGAATTCTTGCCTATATTCTTGATTTACTTGCTTATGCTCAGATGGATTTTCTTAAGCTATGTTACCTGAACTCCTCAAAATTACTCACGTCAGGCACTCAGCAGAAGATCATTTAATTTTTTTGCAAGAATAAATGTTGACATGTGTAGTTAGGCAATTGCTAACTACTTTCTCTGTGAACTTGAGTATATTCTGTAACTACATATAAAACTCCTACATTGCGCACGATAGCTCTATTTCACCTTGCAAAAACGCCATTTATTTTGAAAATTTAAAGATGTACATCGGCCTTGTTCCCATGTCTTTGGACATGGGATTTAGGTGAGTTCAATGTTTAGACACATACACAGTCATGTATGCAATCTTCCTTGTTTTTCCTAATGATTTGCTTTCCTTTTCTTGCTGATTTCCTGGTTTTCAACAAAATATAAAGCACAGGTTTTCTTCTTTTGAGTTTCTTTGATTCAGTGGTGGCAGTCTGGAAGATAAAACTGAAAGGCCAATTAATTACAAAGTTGTCTTGTTAACTTCAAATTCTGCTAATATGCTTAGGTTGGCAATCAAGAAGCTGTTGATGTAGTGATGCGCTCATGTCTGGGTGAAAAGAAACTGGGACCCATTAGTGACGATAAGAATGAAAACGGCAATGGATTTGGCTTCTCGGTACAGAGGGTTTCCTTGCTAAAACCAAGGAAAAAGATTGGTCGAAGCCCAACCCAAAGAAAAACAGTTAGCAGAGCAGAACGTGAGAATTTTTTTGCTTGTGAAAATGAAAGTCCTCCATCAAAGATCCAACGGATTTCTTCTCCGATGAACATGAAGATTCGATCTCCTAACCAAGCCCTCAGCAGTTCTAACAAGAGGCCAGCTTCTAGTGGACTTACCGCTGTTTGTAATGAGCTTGTGAACCTTGCTGTAACTAGGGGTAGTTTGGATGACATTACCGTCATGATAATTGATCTGAATTATTTCCGATGAAAATCTCCTCTCTAATAAACAATAAAATGGAAATTTACTCTTTCATATATGTGCATCTCTCCGTGGGAAAGTCTAGGAACACACTTTCTCATACACAGATATTTCTGAAACTGTCCGATTTACTTAGGGCCCTCCAAAATGATTTTGACTTAACATGCGTCAGAAGGTTCCGGACACAGGTGTCTGAATCAGTGCATAAAAAGTTATGTTCCTAAACTTACTACTCCTCCTTGATGCTAGAAAGACTAATTTACCCGCCCCGCGGGGGGGGGGGGGGGGGGGGGGGGGGTTGGTTGACATAAGAAAAACCAGTAGCCAAACTCTGTGGATCGACATTCAACGTGGACTAGTAAAAAAGTTTCATAGTTGATATTTTCTTCTTCCATCCTACTTACATGTTCTTACGCTTGGACGGAAGATGCAGATGCAGGGACAAGAATCCAACCACATAAACCACACTACTCTCATGTGAGTGAGGGACTCATCCCACATGAATGTGAGAGGGGTGTGGTTGGTTATTGTGCCTGTAGTATTGGTGTCTCTCTCTTTTTAATATGCCTATAGAGTGAAACTCAATTGTTTTCTTCGTCTCTTCTGTCTGTCTCGGTTTGAAATCAATTTTTTGAACGTCTCTCTCTTTGCACCTTGCTTTTACAAAAACTAAATTCGTGGAGGTGAAAGTGTGAAATCATTTGCAAAAGCGTGTCCTCCTAGGACAAGGCAAGCATAGTAAGGAAAGAGAAGGAAAATAATGAGTTTATGAACACATCATCTTATACCTTCGATTATACATCATGCCTATATGACATGTCACATAATTTATGTTTTAAGTATAAAAGTGTAAAAATGGGTCCGCATGAGTTTTGATTATGTGTTGAAATTAGTGAATGTCATGGGTTGTATAGCATGCCGTGTAGGCGTGATGTGTAATTGGATATACAATATGACGTGTTAGTAGTATTGCTATGGCCAATACTAGGTATATAAGCAGTGATTTCAAATCCAGAGGTTAA